>JAPDOI010000757.1:0-286321 GCA_029168955.1 Aplectana chamaeleonis
TTTCTATGACGTTCCTGCACACTTCCACTAATGTCCTGCGCATTTTCTTATGACGTCCTGCACACTCCCACGGATGTTCCACAGCACACTTTCTATGACGTCCCACACACTCCCGCCACTGGAGGTCCTGCACACTTTTTATATGGCGTCCTGCACACTTTATATGGCGTCCTTGTACACTCCCAATAATGTCCTGCGCACTTTCTATGGCGTCCTGCACACTCTCCCCCATGTCCTGTAATAACACCTCCACTGATGTCCTGCACACTTTCTATATGGTCCTGCACACTTCCCACTGGAAGATGTCGTCCTGCACACTTCCACTGATGTACGTCCACACTTCATAATATGACGTCCTGCACACTCCCATTGATGTCCTGCACACTTTCTATGAGGTTCTGCAGACTTCCACTATGGTCCTGCACACTCCCACTGATATCTTGCACACTTTTCCTGCACACTTTGCTGTGAGGTCCTGCACACTTCCACTGGAGTCCTGGCATACTTTCCATGAGGTCCTGCACACTTCCACTGGGGATGTCGTCCTGCACAAGTCACTGATGTACGCCACACTCTTCTATGTCGTCCCTGCACACTTCCACTGATGCACTGCACACTTTCTATGACGTCCCAACCCACCTCCTACCAATGTCCCCGCCACTTTTTCTGTAAGGTCCTGCACACTCCCACCGATGTCCTGCACACTTTCTCTATGGCGAGGTCCTGCACACTTTCACCAAGGTCCTGCACACTTTCTATGACGTCCTGCACACACTCTCCTCTGATGTCCTGGGTGCACACTTTCTATTACGTCCTGCACACTCAATAACCAATGTCCTGAACACTACCACTAATGTTCCTGCGCACTTTCTATGACAAGGTCCTGCACACTCCCACCAAGATGTCCTCCCTCACTTTCTATGAGGTCCTTCCTCATACTTCCACTGATGTCCCGCACACTCCGTATGACGTCCTGGCACACTTTAAATGGCGTCCTGCACAGAATCCCCCACTGATGTCCTGCACACTATCTTTGGACGTCCTGCACGCACTCCCACTGATGTCCTGGCACACTTCCACCAAAGTCCTGCACACTTTCTATGAGGTCCTGCACCACTCCCACTGATGTCGTCTTGCACACTTTCTATGACGTCCCGCACACTTTCTGTGAGGTCCCTGCACACTTCCATCTGGAAGTCCTGCACAAGCTTCTTCTGTGAGGTCCTGCACAACTTCCACCCGATGTCCTGCACACTTTCTATGACGTCCTGCAACACTTCCACTGGGATGTCCAAGCTTATCTTTCTCAGTGAGGTCCTGCACACTTCCACCTGAAGTCCTGCACACCTTTCTATGTCGTCCTGCACACCTTCCACCGATGTCCTGCACACTTTCTATGACGTCTCCTGCACATCTGCCACTGATGTCCCGCACACTTTCTCCCATGAGGTCCCGCACACTTCCACCGATGTCCTGCACACTTTCTGTG
Source organism: Aplectana chamaeleonis (assembly GCA_029168955.1). Lineage (NCBI taxonomy): Eukaryota > Metazoa > Nematoda > Chromadorea > Rhabditida > Cosmocercidae > Aplectana > Aplectana chamaeleonis. The sequence continues at coordinate 1,490 of JAPDOI010000757.1, forward strand.
AGCTCCTGCAACACTTGTCTGCACATTCCACACCAACGTCTAAAAAACTCCCGCACATGTTCATTTTTCTATGTCGTCCTGCACACTCTCCACTTCAATGTCCTGCACACTTTCTATGACGTCCTGCACACCCCTGCACACTTTTCCACTGATGTCCCTGCACACTTCCACTGATGTCCTGCACACTTTCTGCATGAGGTCCTGCACACTCCCACTAAAGTCCTGCACACCTTCCTAATGAGGTCCTGCACACTTTCTACTGGGATGTTCTGGCACACTTTCTATGACGTCCTGCACACTCCACTGGGATGTCCTGCACACTTTCTGTGAGGTCCTGCACACTTCCACACTGGGAAGTCCTGCACACTCTTCTATGTCGTCCCGCACACTTCCACCGATGTCCTGCACACACTTTCTATGACGTCCTGCACACTTCCTCTGATGTCCGCACACTTTCCATTACGTACTGCACACTTCCATTAGCACTGGTACACCACACCAATGTCCTGAACACTACCACTGATGTCTTCATGGCACACTTTCTATTAAAGAGGTCCTGCACACTCACTAATGTCCTGAACACTACCCCCTTTTCTATGAGGTCCTGCACACTCTCACTAAGGTCCTCCCCTTTTCTATGTGAGGTCCCTGCACACTCCTACTAAGGTCCTGCACTTTTTCTATGAGGTCCTTCATATCTTCCACTGATGTCCTGCACACCCTTTATGACGTCCTACACACTTTAAATGGCGTCCTGCACACTCCCACTGATGTCCTGCACACTATCTCTTTGACGTCCTGCACGCACTCCCACCGATGTCTTGCACACTCCCACTAAAGTCCTGCACACTCTCTATGAGGTCCCTGCACACTTCTACTGATGTTCTGGAACACACTTTCTATGACGTCCTGCACATTTCCACTATTGTCCTGGCAACACTTTCTATGACGTCCCACACTTCCACTGATGTCCCTGCACACTTTCCTGTGAGGTCCTGCACACTTCCCACTGAAGTCCTGCACACTTTCTATGTCGTCCCGCACACTTGGCAGTGATGTACTGCACCTTTTCTATGACGTCCTGCAACACTTTATATGGCGTCCCACTCCACTCCTACTAATGTCCTGCACTTTTTCTGTAAGGTCCTGTACACACTCCCACTGATGTGTCCCTGCACACTTTCTATAAGGTCGTGCACACTCTCACCAAGGTCCAGCACACTTTCTATGACGTCCTGCACACTTTATATGGCGTCCTGCACACCTCCACTGATGTCCTGCACACTATTTTAAGACGTCCCTTGCGCACTCTCTCTGACGTCCTGCACCGTTCCACTGATGTCCTGCACACTTTCTATATGGTCCTGGCACACACTTCCACTGAAGATGTCGTCCTGCACACTTCCACTGATGTACGCCACACTTCATGACGTCCTGCACACTCCCATTGATGAAACCTGCACACTTTCTGTGAGGTTCCCTGCAGACTTCCCACCATGGTCCTGCACATTTTCTATGAGGTCCTGCACACTCACCAAAGTCCTGGGCACACTTCCACCAATGTCCTGCGCATTTTCTATGACGTCCCTGCCCACTCCACGGATGTCCCACACACTTTCTATGACGCTCCTACACACTCCCGCCAAGGTCCGGCACACTTTATATGGCGTCCTGCACACTTTATATGGCGTCCTGTACACTCCCACATAATGTCCTGCGCACTTTCTTCATGGCGTCCTGCACACTCCCCCCTTATGTCCCACACTTCCACTGATGTCCTGCACACTTTCTATATGGTCCTGCACACTCCCACCGGGGAAGATGTCGTCCTGCACATTTCCACTGATGCACGCCACACTTCATATGACGTCCCTGCACACTCCCATTGATGTCCTGCGCCACACTTTCTGTGAGTGCTTCTGCAGACTCCCACTATGGTCCCCTGCACATTTTTTCTATGAGGTCCTGCACACTCTCACTAAGGTCCTGCACACTTCACCAATGTCTCCTGCGCATTTTCTATGACGTCCTGCCCACTCCCACGGATGTCCTACACACTTTACCCTATGACGTCCTACACACTCCCGCTAAGGTCCGGCACACCTTTATATGGCGTCCTGCACACTTTATATGGCGTCCTGTACACTCCCAACAATGTCCTGCGCACTTTCTATGGCGTCCTGCACACTCCCCCTTATGTCCTGTACACTTCCACTGACGTGTCCTGCACACTTTCTATATGGTCCTGCACACCTCCCACTGAAGATGTCGTCCTGCACACCTCCACCGAGGTACGGCACACTTCATATGAGCTACTGCACACTCCCATTGATGTCCTGCACACTTTCTGTGAGGTTCTGCAGACTCCCCACTATGGTCCTGCACACTTTCTCTATGAGGTCCTGCACACTCTCCACTGGAGTCCTCCATACTTTCCATGAGGTCCTGCACCCTTCCACTAAAGTCCTGCACACTTTCTATGTCGTCCTGCACACTTCCAGTGATGCACTGCACCTTTTCTATGACGTCCCACCCACTCCCACTAATGTCCTGCACTTTTTCTGTAAGGTCCTGCACACTCCCACTGATGTCCTGCACACTCTTCTATGAGGTCGTGCACACTCTTCACCAAGGTCCTGCACACTTTCTATGACGTCCTGCACACTTCCTCTGGGATGTCCTGCACACTTTCTATTACGTCCTCCACACTCACACTAATGTCCTGAACACTACCACTGATGTTCTGCGCACTTTCTATAAGGTCCTGCACACTCTCACTAAGGTCCTCCCCTTTTTCTATGAGGTCCTTCCTATACTTCCACTGATGTCCTGCACACCCTTATGACGTCCTGGCACACTTTAAATGGCGTCCTGCACACCCCCCACTGATGTCCTGCACACTATCTTTGACGTCCTGCACGCACTCCTCACTGATGTCTCTGCACACTCCCACTAAAGTCCTGCACACTTTCTATGAGGTCCTGCACACTTCTACTGATGTTCTGCACACTTTCTATGACGTCCTGCACACTTTCTGTGAGGTCCTGCACACTTCCACTGAAGTCCTGCACAGTTTCTATGTCGTCCTGCACACTTCCACTGATGTCCTGCACACTTTCTATGACGTCCTGCACACTTCCACTGATGTCCTGCTTACTTTCTGTGAGGTCCTGCACACTTCCACTGAAGTCCTGCACACTTTCTATGTCGTCCTGCACACTTCCACTGATGTCCTGCACACTTTCTATGACGTCCTGCACACTTCCACTGATGTCCTGCACACTTTCTGTGAGGTCCTGCACACTTCCACTGATGTCCTGCACACTTTCTGTGAGCTCCTGCACACTTCCACTAAAATCCTGCACACTTTCTATGTCGTCCTGCACACTTCCACTAATGTCCTGCACACTTTCTATGACGTCCTGCACACCTCCACTGATGTCCTGCACACTTCCACTGATGTCCTGCACACTTTCTGTGAGGTCCTGCACACTCCCACTAAAGTCCTGCACACTTTCTATGAGGTCCTGCACATTTCTACTGATGTTCTGCACACTTTCTATGACGTCCTGCACACTTCCACTGATGTCCTGCACACTTTCTGTGAGGTCCTGCACACTTCCACTGAAGTCCTGCACACTTTCTATGTCGTCCTGCACACTTCCACTGATGTCCTGCACACTTTCTATGACGTCTTGCACACTTCCTCTGATGTCCTGCACACTTTCCATTACGTACTGCACACTCACACTAATGTCCTGAACACTACCACTGATGTTCTGCGCACTTTCTATGAGGTCCTGCACACTCTCACTAAGGTCCTCCCCTTTTTCTATGAGGTCCTGGACACTCCTACTTAGGTCCTGCTTTTTTGTATGAGGTGCTTCATACTTCCACTGATGTCCTGCACACTCTTTATGACGTCCTGCACACTTTAAATGGCGTCCTGCACACTCCCACTGATGTCCTGCACACTATCTTTGACGTCCTGCACGCACTCCCACTGATGTCTTGCACACTCCCACCAAAGTCCTGCACACCTTTCTATGAGGTCCTGCACACTTCTACTGATGTTCTGCACACTTTCTATGACGTCCTGCACAATTCCACTAATGTCCTGCACACTTTCTATGACGTCCTGCACACTTCCACTGATGTTCTGCACACTTTCTGTGAGGTCCTGCACACTTCCACTGAAGTCCTGCACACTTTCTATGTCGTCCTGCACACTTCCAGTGATGTACTGCACCTTTTCTATGACGTCCTGCACACTTTATATGGCGTCCCACCCACTCCCACTAATGTCCTGCACTTTTTCTGTAAGGTCCTGCACACTCCCACTGATGTCCTGCACACTTTCTATAAGGTCGTGCACACTCCCACTAAGGTCCAGCACACTTTCTATGAGGTCCTGCACACTTCCACTGAAGTCCTGCACACTTTCTATATGGTCCTGCACACTCCCACTGGAGATGTCTCACTTCCACTGATGTACGCCACACTTCATATGACGTCCTGCACACTCCCATTGATGTCCTGCACACTTTTTGTGAGGTTCTGCAGACTCCCACTATGGTCCTGCACACTTTCTATGAGGTCCTGCACACTTCCACTGGAGTCCTGCACACTTTCATGAGGTCCTGCACACTTCCACTGAAGTCCTGCACACTTTCTATGTCGTCCTGCACACTTCCAGTGATGCACTGCACCTTTTCTATGACGTCCCACCCACTCCCACTAATGTCCTGCACTTTTTCTGTAAGGTCCTGCACACTCCCACTGATGTCCTGCACACTTTCTATGAGGTCGTGCACACTTTCACTAAGGTCCTGCACACTTTCTATGACGTCCTGCACACTTCCTCTGATGTCCTGCACACTTTCTATTACGTCCTGCACACTCACACTAATGTCCTGAACACTACCACTGATGTTCTGCGCACTTTCTATAAGGTCCTGCACACTCTCACTAAGGTCCTCCCCTTTTTCTATGAGGTCCTTCATACTTCCACTGATGTCCTGCACACTCCTTATGACGTCCTGCACACTTTAAATGGCGTCCTGCACACCCCCACTGATGTCCTGCACACTATCTTTGACGTCCTGCACGCACTCCCACTGATGTCTTGCACACTCCCACTAAAGTCCTGCACACTTTCTATGAGGTCCTGCACACTTCTACTGATGTTCTGCACACTTTCTATGACGTCCTGCACACTTTCTGTGAGGTCCTGCACACTTCCACTGAAGTCCTGCACAGTTTCTATGTCGTCCTGCACACTTCCACTGATGTCCTGCACACTTTCTATGACGTCCTGCACACTTCCACTGATGTCCTGCACACTTTCTGTGAGGTCCTGCACACTTCCACTGAAGTCCTGCACACTTTCTATGACGTCCTGCACACTTTACTTCCACTAATGTCCTCCACACTTTCTATGACGTCCTGCACACTTCCACTGATGTCCTGCACACTTTCTATGAGGTCCTGCACACTTCCACTGATGTCCTGCACACTTTCTGTGAGCTCCTGCACACTTCCACTAAAATCCCTGCACACTTTCTATGTCGTCCTGCACACTTCCACTAATGTACTGCACCTTTTCATAACCTGCACACTTTCTATGACGTCCTGCACACTTCCACTGATGTCCTGCACACTTTCTGTGAGGTCCTGCACACCCCCACCAAAGTCCTGCACACTTTCTATGAGGTCCTGCGCATTTCTACTGATGTTCTGCACACTTTCTATGACGTCCTGCACACTTCCACTGATGTCCTGCACACTTTCTGTGAGGTCCTGCACACTTCCACTGAAGTCCTGCACACTTTCTATGTCGTCCTGCACACTTCCACTGATGTCCTGCACACTTTCTATGACGTCTTGCACACTTCCTCTGATGTCCTGCACACTTTCTATTACGTACTGCACACTCACACTAATGTCCTGAACACTACCACTGGATGTTCTGCGCACTTTCTATGAGGTCCTGCACACTCCTACTGATGTCCTGCACACTTTCTATGAGGTCCTGCACACTCCCACTTAGGTCCTGCTTTTTTCTATGAGGTCCCTTCATACTTCCACTGATGTCCTGCACACTCTTTATGACGTCCTGCACACTTTAAATGGCGTCCTGCACACTCCCACTAATGTCCTGCACACTATCTTTGACGTCCTGCACACTCCCACTGGGATGTCTCTTGCACACTCCCACTAAAGTCCTGCACACTTTCTATGAGGTCCTGCACACTTCTCACTGGGATGTTCTGCACACTTTCTGTGAGGTCCTGCACAATTCCACTAATGTCCTGCACACTTTCTATGACGTCCTGCACACTTCCACTGATGTTCTGCACACTTTCTGTGAGGTCCTGCACACTTCCACTGAAGTCCTGCACACTTTCTATGTCGTCCTGCACACTTCCTCAGTATGTCCTGCACCTTTCTATGACGTCCTGCACACTTTATATGGCGTCCCACCCACTCCCACTAATGTCCTGCACACTTTCTGTAAGGTCCTGCACACTCCCACTGATGTCCCTGCACACTTTCTATAAGGTCCTGCACACTCCCACTAAGGTCCAGCACACTTTCTATGAGGTCCCTGCACACTTCCACCGAAGTCCTGCACACTTTCTATGTCGTCCTGCACACTTCCAGTGATGTACTGCACCTTTTCTATAACGTTCCTGCACACTTTATATGGCGTCCCACTCCACTCTACCTATCTTTGACGTCCTGCACACTTTCTGCTGATGTTCTGCACACTTTCTGTGACGTCCTGCACACTCCACTATGATGTCCTGCACACACTTTCTTTGACGTCCTGCACACTTCCACTGATGTCCCTGCACACTTTCCATGACGTCCTGCACAGTCCCACTAAGGTCCGGCACACTTTCTATGGCGTCCTGCACACTCCCTAATGGCGTCCTGCACACTCCACTGATGTCCTGCACATTTTCTATAAGGCCCTGCACACTCCCACTAATGTCCTGCACACTTTCTATGACGTCCTGCTTACTCCCACTGGATGCCCTGCACACTTTATATGAGGTCCTACACACTCCCACTGGTTGGTCCGGCGAGCACACTTTATATGGCGTCCTGCACACTCCCATTGATGTCCTGCACACTTTCTATGAGGTGTTGCACACTTCCCACTGATGTCCTGCACACTCCCACTGATATCTTGCACACTTTATATGACGTCCCTGAACACTCCCATTGATGTCCTGCACACTTTCTGTGAGGTTCTGCAGACTCCCACTAAGGTCCTGGACACTTTCTATGAAGTCCTGCACACTTCCACTGGGGATGTCGTCCTGCACACTTCCACTGATGTACGCCACACTTTCTATGTCGGCCTGCACACTTCCACTGATGTACTGCACACTTTATATGACGTCCTGCACACTCCCATTGATGTCCTGCACACTTTCTGTGAGGTTCTGCAGACTCCCATTATGGTCCTGCACACTTTCTATGAGGTCCTGCACACTTCCACTGGAGTCCTGCACACTTTCCATGTCGTCCTGCACACTCCCACTAAGGTCCTGCACACTTTCTATGAGGTCGTGCACACTCTCCTTAAGGTCCTGCACACTTTCTATGAGGTCGTGCACACTCTCACTAAGGTCCTGCACACTTTCTATGAGGTCCTGCACACTTCCACTAATGTCCTGCGAACTTTCTATGCCGTCCTGCCTACTCCCACGGATGTCCTACACACTTTCTATGACGTCCCACACACTCCCACCAAGGTCCGGCACACTTTATATGGCGTTCCTGTACACCCCACTAATGTCCTGCGCACTTTCTATGGCGTCCTGCACACTCCCACTAATGTCCTGCACACTTCCACTGATGTCCTGCACACTTTCTATATGGTCCTGCACACTCCCACTGGAGATGTCGTCCTGCACACTTCCACTGATGTACGCCACACTTCATATGACGTCCTGCACACTCCCATTGATGTCCTGCACACTTTCTGTGAGGTTCTGCAGACTCCCACTAAGGTCCTGCACACTTTCTATGACGTCCTGCACACTTCCACTGATGTCCTGCACACTTTCTGTGAGGTCCTGCACACTTCCACTGGAGTCCTGCACAGTTTCTATGTCGTCCTTCACACTCTCCACTGATGTCCTGCACACTTTCTATGACGTCCTGCACACTCCCACTGATGTCCTGCTTAGTTTCTGTGAGGTCCTGCACACTTCCACTGAAGTCCTGCACACTTTCTATGTCGTCCTGCACACTTCCACTGATGTCCCTGCACACTTTCTATGACGTCCTGCACACTTCCACTGATGTCCTGCACACTTTCTATGAGGTCCTGCACACTTCCACTGGATGTCCTGCACACTTTCTGTGAGGTCCTGCACACTTCCACTAAAAATCCCTGCACACTTTCTATGTCGTCCCTGCACACTTCCACTGATGTCCTGCACACTTTCTATGACGCCCTGCACACTTCCACTGATGTCCCGCACACTTTCTGTGAGGTCCTGCACACTTCCACTAATGTCCTGCACACACTTTCTGAGGTCCTGCACACTCCCACTAAAGTCCTGCACACTTTCTATGAGGTCCTGCACATTTCCACTGATGTTCTGCACACACTTTCTATGACGTCCTGCACACTTCCACTGATGTCCTGCTTACTTTCATGTGAGGTCCTGCACACTTCCACTGAAGTCCTGCACACTTTCTATGTCGTCCTGCACACTTCCACTGATGTCCTGCACACTTTCTATGACGTCCTGCACACTTCCACTGATGCCCTGCACACTTCCTGTGAGGTCCTGCACACTTCCACTGGGAAATGTCCTGCACACTTTCTGTGAGGTCCTGCAACACTTCCACTAATCCTGCACACTTTCTATGTCCTGCACACTCCCACTGATGTCCTGCACACTGTCGTCCTGCACACTTTCTATGACGTCTTGCACACTTCCACTGATGTCCTGCACACTTTCTGTGAGGTCCTGCACACCCCACTGATGTCCTGCACACTTTCTATGAGGTCCTGCACACTCCCACTAATGTCCTGCACACACTTTCTATGAGGTCCTGCACATTTCCCACTGATGTCCTGCACACTTTCTATGACGTCCTGCACACTTCCACTGATGTCCTGCACACTTTCTATGAGGTCCTGCACACTTCCACTGAAGTCCTGCACACTTTCTATGTCGTCCTGCACACTCCCACCGATGTCCTGCACACTTTCTATGACGTCCTGCACACCTCCACTGATGTCCTGCACACTTTCTGTGAGGTCTTGCACACTTCCACTGATGTCCTGCACACTTTCTGTGAGGTCCTGCACACCTCCATTTGATGTCCTGCACACTTTCTATGTCGTCCTGCACACTCCCACTTATGTCCTGCACACTTTCTATGACGTCCTGCACACTTCCACTGATGTCCCGCACACTTTCTATGAGGTCCTGCACACTTCCACTGATGTCCTGCACACTTTCTATGTCGTCCTGCACACTTCCACTGATGTCCTGCACACTTTCTATGACGTCCTGCACACTCCCTCTGATGTCCTGCACACTTTCTATTTACGAGGTCCTGAACACTACCACTGATGTTCTGCGCACTTTCTATGAGGTCCTGCACACTTCCACTGATGTCCTGCACACTTTCTGTGAGGTCCTGCACACTTCCACGGATGTCCTGCACACTTTCTGTGAGGTCCTGCACACTTCCACTAAAATCCTGCACACTTTCTATGTCGTCCTGCACACTTCCACTAATGTCCTGCACACTTTCTGTGAGGTCCTGCACACTTCCACTAAAATCCTGCACACTTTCTATGTCGTCCTGCACACTTCCACTAATGTCCTGCACACTTTCTATGACGTCCTGCACACTTCCACTGATGTCCCGCACACTTTCTGTGAGGTCCTGCACACTCTCCACTGATGTCCTGCACACTTTCTGTGAGGTCCTGCACACTTCCACTAATGTCCTGCACACTTTCTATGTCGTCCTGCACACTTCCACTGATGTCCTGCACACACTTTCTACGGCGTCCTGCACACTTCCACTGATGTCCTGCACACTTTCTGTGAGGTCCTGCACACTTCCACCGATGTCCCTGCACACTTTCTGTGAGGTCCTGCACACTCCCACTAAAATCCTGCACACTTTCTATGACGTCCTGCACACTCCCACTGATGTCCTGCACACTTTCTGTGAGGTCCTGCACACTCTCCACTGATGTCCTGCACACTTTCTGTGAGGTCCTGCACACCCCCACTGAACTCCCTGGCACACTTTCTATGAGGTCCTGCACATTTCTACTGATGTTCTGCACACTTTCTATGACGTCCTGCACACTTCCACTGATGTCCTGCACACTTTCTGTGAGGTCCTGCACACTTCCACTAATGTCCTGCACACTTTCTATGTCGTCCTGCACTCTTCCACTGATGTCCTGCACACTTTCTATGACGTCCTGCACACTTCCACTGATGTCCTGCACACTTTCTGTGAGGTCCTGCACACTTCCACTGATGTCCTGCACACTTTCTGTGAGGTCCTGCACACTTCCACTAAAATCCTGCACACTTTCTATGTCGTCCTGCACACTTCCACTGATGTCCTGCACACACTTTCTATGACGTCCTGCACACTCCCACTGATGTCCTGCACACTTTCTATGAGGTCCTGCACACTTCCACTAAAGTCCTGCACACTTTCTATGTCGTCCTGCACACTTCCACTGGATGTCCTGCACACTTTCTATGACGTCCTGCACACTTCCACTGATGTCCTGCACACTTTCTATTACGTCCTGCACACTCACTAATGTCCTGAACACTACCACTGATGTTCTGCACACTTTCTATGAGGTCCTGCACACTCTCACTAAGGTCCTCCCCTTTTTCTATGAGGTCCTGCACACTCCCACTTAGGTCCTGCTTTTTCTATGAGGTCCTTCACACTTCCACTGATGTCCTGCACACTCTTTATGACGTCCTGCACACTTTAAATGGCGTCCTGCACACTCCCACTGATGTCCTGCACACTTTCTTTGACGTCCTGCACACTCCCACTGATGTCTTGCACACTCCCACTGAAGTCCTGCACACTTTCTGTCGTCCTGCACACTTCCACTGATGTCCTGCACACTTTCTATGACGTCCTGCACACTTCCACTGATGTCCTGCACACTTTCTGCTTGAGGTCTTGCACACTTCCACCGGGATGTCCTGCACACTTTCTATGAGGTCCTGCACATTCCCACTAAAATCCTGCACACTTCTATGTCGTCCTGCACACTTCCCACCGGGATGTCCCGCACACTTTCTGTGAGGTCCTGCACACTTCCACTGATGTCCTGCACACATTGTATGTCGTCCTGCACACTCCCACTAATGTCCTGCACACACTTTCTATGACGTCCTGCACACTCCCACTGATGTCCTGCACACTTTCTGTGAGGTCCTGCACACTTCCACTGAAGTCCTGCACACTTTCTGTGAGGTCCTGCACACTCACCTGAAATCCTGCACACTTTCTATGACGTCCCGCACACTTCCACTGATGTCCTGCACACTTTCTGTGAGGTCCTGCACACCTCCACTGATGTCCTGCACACTTTCTGTGAGGTCCTGCACACTCCCACTGATGTCCCGCACACTTTCTATGTCGTCCTGCACACTTCCACTGTGTCCTGCACACTTTCTATGTCGTCCTGCACACTTCCACTGGGATGTCCTGCACACTTTCTATGACGTCCTGCACACTTCCACTGATGTCCTGCACACTTTCTGTGAGGTCTTGCACACTTCCACTGATGTCCTGCACACTTTCTATGAGGTCCTGCACACTCCCACTAAAATCCTGCACACTTTCTATGTCTGCACACACTCCCACTGATGCCCTGCACACTTTCTGTGATGTCCTGCACACTCCCACTGAGGTCCTGCACACTTTCTGTGGTGTCCTGCACACTCCCACTGAAGTCCTGCACACTTTCTATATCGTCCTGCACACTCCCACTGATGCCCTGCGCACTTTCCATGACGTCTTGCACACTCCCACTGATGTACTGCACACTTTCTAGTCCCCGTCCTGCACACCTGCACACTTCTAATGTCCTGAACACTCCCACTGATGTTCTGCGCACTTTCTATGAGGTCCTGCACACTCTCACTAAGGTCCTCCCCTTTTTCTATTACGTCCTGCACACTCTCACTAAGGTCCTCCCCTTTTTCTATGAGGTCCTGCACACTCCCACTTAGGTCCTGCTTTTTTCTATGAGGTCCTTCATACTTCCACTGATGTCCTGCACACTCTTTATGACGTCCTGCACACTTTAAATGGCGTCCTGCACACTTCCACTGATGTCCTGCACACTTTCCATGACGTCCTGCACACTTCCACTGATGTCCTGCACACTTTCTATGAGGTACCGAACACGCCCGCTGATGTCCTGCACACTTTCCATCGCGTACTGCACACTTCCACTGATGCCCTGCACACTTTCTGTGACGTCCTGCACACTTCCACTGATGTCCTGCACACTTTCTATGACGTCCTGCACACTCCCACTAATGTCCTGCACACTTTCTATGACGTCCTGCACACTTCCACTAATGTCCTGCACACTTTCTATGAGGTACCGAACACGCCCGCTGATGTCCTGCACACTTTCTATGACGTCCTGCACACGTCCAGTGACGTCCTGCACACTTTCTATGTCGTCCTGCACACTTCCACTGATGTCCTGCTTACTTTCTGTGAGGTCCTGCACACTTCCACTGAAGTCCTGCACACTTTCTATGTCGTCCCTGCACACTTCCACCGGGATGTCCTGCACACTTTCTATGACGACCTGCACACTTCCACTGATGTCCTGCACACTTTCTATGATGTCCTGCACACTTCCACTGATGTCCTGCACACTTTCTGTGAGGTCCTGCACACTCCCACTGGTATCCTGCACACTTTCTATCACGTCCTGCACACTTTCTATGACGTCCTGCACACGCACACTTTCTATCACGTCCTGCACACTACCACTGGTGTCCTGCACACTCTCATGAGGTCCTGCACACTCCCACCAAAAGTCCTGCACACTTTCTATGAGGTCCTGCACATTCTACTGATGTTCTGCACACTTTCTATGACGTCCTGCATACTTCCACTGATGTCCTGCACACTTTCTATGAGGTCCTGCACACTTCCACCGGGATGTCCTGCACACTTTCTATGCCCTCCTGCACACTTCCACTGATGTCCTGCACACTTTCTATGACGTCCTGCACACTTCCACTGATGTCCTGCACACTTTCTGTGAGGTCTTGCACACTTCCACTGATGTCCTGCACACTTTCTGTGAGGTCCTGCACACTTCCACTAAAATCCTGCACACTTTCTATGACGTCCTGCACACTCCCACTAATGTCCTGCACACTTTCTATGACGTCCTGCACACTTCCACTGATGTCCTGCACACTTTCTGTGAGGTCCTGCACACTTCCACTGAAGTCCTGCACACTTTCTATGTCGTCCTGCACACTTCCACTGATGTCCTGCACACTTTCTATGACGTCTTGCACACTTCCACTGGGATGTCCTGCACACTTTATATGAGGTCCTGCACACTCACACTAATGTCCTGAACACTACCACTGATGTTCTGCGCACTTTCTATGAGGTCCTGCACACTTCCACTGATGTCCTGCACACTTTCTGTGAGGTCCTGCACACTTCCACGGATGTCCTGCTTTTTCTATGAGGTCCTTCACACTTCCACTAATGTCCTGCACACTCTTTATGTCGTCCTGCACACTCCCACTGATGTCCTGCACACTTTCTTTGACGTCCTGCACACTCCCACTGATGTCCTGCACACTATCTTTGACGTCCTGCACACGCACTCACTTGGCTCCCACTGATGTCCGGCACACTTTCTATGGACGTCCTGCACACTCCCACTGATGTCCTGCACACTTTCTATGTCGTCCTGCACACTTCCACTGATGTCCTGCACACTTTCTATGAGGTCCTGCACACTTCCACTGATGTCCCACACTTTCTCTGACGTCCTGCTCACTCCCACTGGTGCCCTGCACACTTTCTGTGAGGTCCTGCACACTTCCATCAATATCCTGCACACTTTCTATGGCGTCCTGCACACTCCCACTGATGTCCTGCACACTTTCTATGAAATCCTGCACACTCCCACTAATGTCCTGCACACTTTCTATGAGGTCCTGCACACTTCCACTGATGTCCTGCACACTTTCTATGACGTCCTGCACACTTCCACCGATGTCCTGCACACTTTCTATGACGTCCTGCACACCTCCCACTGATGTCCTGCACACTTTCTGTGAGGTCCCGCACACCTCCACCTGATGTCCTGCACACTTTCTATGAGGTCCTGCACACTTCCACTGATGTCCTGCACACTTTCTATGAGGTCCTGCACACTTCCACTGATGTCCTGCACACTTTCTGTGAGGTCCTGCACACTTCCACTGATATCCTGCACACTTTCTATGACGTCCTGCACACTCTCCACTGATGTCCTGCACACTTTCTATGAGGTCCTGCACACTCACTGATGTCCTGCACACACTTTCTATGTCGTCCTGCACACTTCCACCTGGGATGTCCTGCACACTTTCTATGACGTCTGCACACTTCCCCTCTATGATGTCCTGCACACTTCTCTACTCGTCCTGCACACTCCCACTAATGTCCTGCACACTACCACTGATGTCCTGCACACTATCTATGAGGTCCTGCACACTCCCACTGATGTCCTGCACACTTTCTATGACGTCCTGCACACTCTCACTAAGGTCCTGAACACTGACCACCACTGATGTCCTGCACACGCATCTTTGAGGTCCTGCATTACGTGCACCCCACTGATGTCTGCACACTCCCACCATGTCCTGCACACTTTCTATGTCGTCCTGCACACTTCCACTGATGTCCTGCATACTTTCTATGAGGTCCTGCACACTTCCACTGATGTCCTGCACACTTTCTATGTCGTCCTGCACACTTCCACCGATGTCCTGCACACTTTCTGTGAGGTCCTGCACACTTCCACTGATGTCCTGCACACTTTCTGTGAGGTCCTGCACACTTCCACTGGGATGTCCTGCACACTTTCTGTGAGGTCCTGCACACTTCCACTGATGTCCTGCACACTTTCTATGTCGTCCTGCACACTCCCACTGATATCCAGCACACTTTCAGTGACGTCCAGCACACTTCCACTGATGTCCTGCACACTTTCTGTGAGGTCCTGCACACTTCCACTGATGTCCTGCACACTTTCTATGTCGTCCTGCACACTTCCACTATGTGCCGCTGCACATTTTCTATGACGTCCTGCACACTTCCACTAATGTCCTGCACACTTCTCTATGAGGTCCTGCACACTTCCACTGATGTCCTGCACACTTTCTGTGAGGTCCTGCACACTTCCACTGATGTCCTGCACACTTTCTATGTCGTCCTGCACACTTCCACTGATGTCCTGCACACTTTCTATGACGTCCTGCACACTTCCACTGATGTCCTGCACACTTTCTGTGAGGTCCTGCACACTTCCACTGATGTCCTGCACACTCTTCTATGTCGTCCTGCACACTTCCACTGATGTCCCACACTTTCTATGACGTCCTGCACACTTCCTCTGATGTCCTGCACACTTTCTATGACGTCCTGCACACTCACACTAATGTCCTGGACACTACCACTGATGTTCTGCACACTCCCACTATGAGGTCCTGCACACTTTCTAATGAGGTCCTGCACACTCCCACTGGGAGGTCCTGCACACTCCCATAGGTCCTGCACTTTTTCTATGAGGTCCTTCATACTTCCACTGATATGTCCTGCACACTTTATGACGTCCTGCACACTTTAAATGGCGTCCTGCACACTCCCACTGATGTCCTGCACACTATCTTTGACGTCCTACGCACTCCCACTGATGTCTTGCACACTCCCACCAAAGTCCTGCACACTTTCTATGAGGTCCTGCACACTTCCACTGATGTTCTGCACACTTTCTATGACGTCCTGCACAATTCCACTAATGTCCTGCACACTTTCTATGACGTCCTGCACACTCTCACCTAATGTCCTGCACACTTTCTGTGAGGTCCTGCACTTTCTCACTTCCTGCACACTTCCACTGGGAAGTCCTGCACACTTTCTATGTCGTCCTGCACACTTCCACTGATGTCCTGGCACACTTTCTATGACGTCCTGCACACTTCCTCTGATGTCCTGCACACTTTCTGTATTACGTCCTGCACACTCACACTAATGATGTCCTGAACACTACCACTGATGTTCTGCGCACACTTTCTATGAGGTCCTGCACACTCTCACAGAAGTCCTGCACACTTTCTAAGAAGTCCGGCACACTCTCACTGATGTCCTACACACTATCTATGAGGTTCTGCTCACTCCCACTGATGTCCTGCACACTTTCTAAGAAGTCCTGCACACTCTCACTGATGTCCTGCACACTTTCTATGACGTCCCGCACGCACTCCCACTGATGTCTTGCACACTTTCACTTAAGTCCTGCACACTTTCTATGAGGTCCTGCACACTTCCACTGGGATGTCCTGCACACTTTCTATGACGTCCTGCACACTTCCACTGATGTCCTGCACACTTTCTGTGAGATCTTGCACACTTCCACTGATGTCCTGCACACTTTCTATGAGGTCCTGCACACTTCCACTGAAGTCCTGCACACTTTCTATGTCGTCCTGCACACTTCCACTGATGTCCTGCACACTTTCTATGACGTCCTGCACACTTCCACTGATGTCCTGCACACTTTCTGTGAGGTCCTGCACACTTCCACTGATGTCCTGCACACTTTCTATGAGGTCCTGCACACTTCCACCAAAAATCCCGCACACTTTCTATGTCGTCCTGCACACTTCCACTGATGTCCTGCACACTTTCTATGACGTCCTGCACACTTCCACTGATGTCCTGCACACTTTCTATGAGGTCCTGCACACTTCCACCGAAGTCCTGCACACTTTCTATGTCGTCCTGCACACTTCCAATTGATGTCCTGCACACTTTCTATGACGTCCTGCACACTTCCTCACTGATGTCCTGCACACTTTCTATTACGTCCTGCACACTGCACACTGATGTCCTGCACACTACCACTGGGATGTCCTGCACACTTTCTATGAGGTCCTGCACACTCTCACTGGGATGTCCTCCACACTTTCTATGAGGTCCTGCACACTCCCACTGATGTCCTGCACACTTTCTATGAGGTCCTGCACACTTCCACTGATGTCCTGCACACTCTATGACCTCCTGCACACTCCCACGTCCTGCACACTTTCTATGAGGTCCTGCACACTCCCACTGATGTCCTGCACACTTTCTTTGACGTCCTGCACACTCCCACTGATGTCCTGCACACTTTCTCTATGAGGTCCTGCACACTCCCACTGATGTCCTGCACACTTTCTATGTCGTCCCTGCACACTTCCACTGGGATGTCCTGCACACTTTCTATGACGTCCTGCACACCTTCCACTGATGTCCTGCACACTTTCTGTGAGGTCCTGCACACTTCCACTGATGTCCTGCACACTTTCTCTGTGAGGTCCTGCACACTTCCACTGATGTCCTGCACACTTTCTATGAGGTCCTGCACACTTCCACTGATGTCCTGCACACTTTCTGTGAGGTCCTGCACACTTCCACTAAAATCCTGCACACTTTCTATGTCGTCCTGCACACTTCCACTGATGTCCTGCACACTTTCTATGACGTCCCTGCACACTTCCACTGATGTCCTGCACACTTTCTATGAGGTCCTGCACACTTCCACTGGAAGTCCTGCACACTTTCTATGAGGTCCTGCACACTCCCACTCATGTCCTGCACACTTTCTACGAGGTCCTGCACACTCCCACTGATGCCCTGCGCACTTTCTATGAGGTCCTGCACATTCCCACTGATGTCCTGCACACGTTGTATGTCGTCCTGCACACTCCCACTGATGTCCTGCGCACTTTCTATGAAGTCCTGCACACTCCCACTGATGTCCTGCACACATTGTATGTCGTCCTGCACACTCCCACTGATGTCCTGCACACTTTCTATGAAGTCCTGCACACTCCCACTGAGGTCTTGCACACTCCCACTTATGTCCTGCAAACTTTCTATGAGGTCCTGCACACTCCCACTGATATCCTGCACACTTTCTATGAGGTCCTGCACACCCCCACTGATGTCCTGCACACGTTGTATGTCGTCCTGCACACTCCCACTGATGTGCTGCACACTTTCTATGAAGTCCTGCACACTCCCACTAATGTCCTGCACACTTTCTCTGAGGTCCGGCACACTCAAACTGATGTCCTGTGCACTTTCTATGAAGTCCTGCACACTCCCACTGATATCCTGCACACTTTTATGACGTCCCGCACACTCCCACCAATGTCCTGCACACTTTCTATTGACGTCCTGCACACTTCCACTGGATGTCCTGCACACTTTCTATGATACGTCCTGCACACTGTCCTGCGCACTTTCTATGAGGTCCTGCACACTCTCACTAAGGTCCTCACACTTTCTATGAGGTCCTGCACACCTCACTAAGGTCCTGCCCCTTTTTCTATGAGGTCCTGCACACTCCCCACTGCTTTTTTCTATGAGGTCCTTCATACTTTCCACTGATGTCCTGCACACTCTTTATGACGTCCTGCACACTTCTAAATGGCGTCCTGCACACTCCCCACTGATGTCCTGCACACTATCTTTGACGTCCTGCACGCACTCCCACCTGCACACTTTCTATGAGGTCCTGCACACTCCCACAGATGTCCTGCACTTTTTCTGTAAGGTCCTGCACACTCCCACTGATGTCCTGCACACTTTCTATGACGTCCTGCACACTTCCACTGATGTCCTGCACACTTTCTGTGAGGTCCTGCACACTTCCACTGATGTCCTGCACACTTTCTGTGAGGTCATGCACACTTCCCACCAATGTCCTGCACACTTTCTATGAGGTCCTGCACACTTCCACTAATGTCCTGCACACTTTCTATGAGGTCCCTGCACACTCCCACTGGGATGTCCTGCACACCCTTTCTATGAGGTCCCTGCACACTTCCACTGATGTCCTGCACGTTTTCTATGAGGTCCTGCACCCTTCCACTGATGTCCTGCACACTTTTTATGACGTCCTGTACAGTCCCACTGATGTTCTGCACACTTTCTATGACGTCCTGCACACACCCACTGATGTCTTGCGCACTTTCTATGACGTTCTGAACACTCCCACAGATGTCCTGCACGTTTTCTATGAGGTCCTGCACACTTCCACTGATGTCCTGCACACTTTCTATGACGTCCTGCACACTCCCACTGATGTCCTGCACACTTTCTATGATCGTCCTTGCACACTTCCACTGATGTCCTGCACACTTTCTATGACGTCCTGCACACACTCACCACTGCGCTGTCCTGCACACTCTCACTGATGTCCTGCACACTTTCTGTGATGTCCTGCACACTCCCACTGATGTCCTGCACACTTTCTATGACGTCCTGCACACTTTCTATGAGGTCCTGCACACTCTCACTGATATCCTGCACACTTTCTATCAAGTACTGCACACTCCCACTTATGTCCTGCACACGTTGTATGACGTCCTGCACACTCCCACAAATGTCTTGCACACTTTCTATGAGGTCCTGCACACTCTTACAGATGTCCTGCACACTTTAAATGGCGTCCCTGCACACTCCCACTGATGTCCTGCACACTTTCTGTGACGTCCTGCACACTCTCACTAATGTCCTGTACACTCCCACTGACGTCCTGCACACTTTCTAGGAGGTCCTGCACACTCCCACTGATGTACGGCTCACTTTCTATGAGGTCCTGCACACTCCCACTAATGTCCTGCACACTTTCTATGAGGTCCTGCACACTCCCACTAATGTCCTGCGCACTTTCTATGAAGTCCTGCACACTCCCACTTATGTCCTGCACACATTGTATGACGTCCTGCACACTCTCACTGATGTCCTGCACACTTTCTGTGATGTCCTGCACACTCCCACTTATGTCCTGCACACGTTGTATGGCGTCCTGCACACTCCCACAAATGTCTTGCACACTTTCTATGTGAGGTCCTGCACACTTCCACTGAATGTCCTGCACACTTCTAAGTGAGGTCCTGCACACTTCCACTGATGTCCTGCACACTTTCTCTATGAGGTCCTCCACAGTCCCGCTTATGTCCTGCACACTTTCTAAGAGATCCTGCACACCTCCACTAATGTCCTGCACACTTTCTATGAGGTCCTGCACACTCCCACTGATGTCCTGCACCCTTTCTATGAGGTCCTGTACACTTTCTATGAGGTCCTGCACACTCCCACTGATGTCCTGCACACTTTCTATGAGGTCCTGCACACCCCTACTGATGTAATGCACACTTTCTATGAGGTCCTGCACACCCCCACTGATGTCCTGCGCACTTTCTATGAAGTCCTGCACACTCCCACTGATGTCCTGCACACATTGTATGTCGTCCTGCACACTTCCACTGATGTCCTGCACACTTTCTATGAGATCCTGCACACCCCCACTGATGTCCTGCACACTTTCAATGAGATCCTGCACACACTTCCACTGGGATGTCCTGCACACTTTCTATGACGTCCTGCACACTTCCCCCACCGATGTCCTGCACACTTTCTATGATAGGTCCTGCACACTTCCACTGATGTCCTGCACACTTCTATCTGTGAGAGGTCCTGCACACTTCCACTGATGTCCTGCACACTTTCTATGAGGTCCTGCACACTCCCACTGGGATGTCCCAGTACACTTTCTTCTATGACGTCCTGCACACTCCCACAGATGTCCTGCACGTTTTCTATGAGGTCCTGCACACTTCCACTGATGTCCTGCACACTTTCTATGTCGTCCTGCACACTCCCACCTGATGTCCCTGCACACACTTTTATGACGTCTTGCACACTCCCACTGATGTCCTGCACACTTTCTATGAGGTCCTGCACACTCCCACCAATGTCCTGCACACTTTCTATGACGTCCTGCACACCCACTAATGTCCTGATGTTCTGCGCACTTTCTATGAGGTCCCTGCACACCTCCACTTGATGTCCTGCACACTTTCTATGAGGTCCTGCACACTCCCACTGAAGGTCCTGCACACTTTCTATGAGGTCCTGCACACTTTCCACTAATGTCCTGCACACTCTACTGAAGTCCCGCACACATTGAATGGCGTCCTGCACACCCCCACTAATGTCCTGCACACTTTCTAAGAGGTCCTCCCACTAATGTCTGGCACACTTTCTATGAGGTCCTGCACACCCCCACCGATGTCCTGCACACTTTCTATGTCGTCCTGCACACTCCCCACTGATATCCTGCACACTTTCTCTGACGCCGTGCACTTTCCCACTGATGTCCCGCACACTTTCTATGAGGTCCTGCACACTTCCCCTAATATCCTGCACACTTTCTATGAGGTCCTGCACACTCCCACTGATGTCCTGCACACTTTCTATGAGGTCCTGCACACCCCTACTGATGTAATGCACACTTTCTATGAGGTCCTGCACACCCCCACTGATGTCCTGCACACGTTGTATGTCGTCCTGCACACTCCCACTGATGTCCTGCGCACTTTCTATGAAGTCCTGCACACTCCCACTAATGTCCTGCACACTTTCTCTGAGGTCCGGCACACTCAAACTGATGTCCTGTGCACTTTCTATGAAGTCCTGCACACTCCCACTTATGCGCTGCACGTTTTTTATGACGTCCCGCACACTCCCACTAATGTCCTGCACACTTTCTATGAGGTCCTGTACACTTCCACTTATGTCCTGCACACTTTCTATGAGGTCCGGCACACTCAAACTGATGTCCTGCGCACTTTCTATGAGGTCCTGCACACCCCCACTGATGTCCTGCACACTTTCTATGAGGTCCTGCACACTCCCACTGATGTATTGCACACTTTCTATGAGGTCCTGCACACCCCCACTGGGATGTCCAAGTGCACACTTTCAGATAGTAATCCTGCACACTACCACTGATGTTCTGCACTTTCTATGAGGTCCTGCACACTCTCACCAAGGTCCTGCACACTTTCTATGAGGTCCTGCACACTCCCACTTAGGTCCTGCACACTTTCTATGAGGTCCTTCATACTCCCACTGATGTCCTGCACACTTTCTATGACGTCCTGCACACTTTAAATGGCGTCCTGCACACTCCCACCGATGTCCTGCACACTATCTTTGACGTCCTGCACGCACTCCCACTGATGTCTTGCACACTCCCACCGAAGTCCTGCACACTTTCTATGTCGTCCTGCACACTTCCACTGATGTCCTGCACACTTTCTATGACGTCCTGCACACTTCCACTGATGTCCTGCACACTTTCTGTGAGGTCTTGCACACTTCCACTGATGTCCTGCACACTTTCTGTGAGGTCCTGCACACTTCCACTAAAATCCTGCACACTTTCTATGTCGTCCTGCACACTTCCACTGATGTCCCGCACACTTTCTGTGAGGTCCTGCACACTTCCACTAAAATCCTGCACACTTTCTATGTCGTCCTGCACACTTCCACTAATGTCCTGCACACTTTCTATGACGTCCTGCACACTTCCACTGATGTCCTGCACACTTTCTGTGAGGTCCTGCACACTTCCACTGAAGTCCTGCACACTTTCTGTGAGGTCCTGCACACTTCCACTAAAATCCTGCACACTTTCTATGACGTCCTGCACACTTCCACTGATGTCCTGCACACTTTCTGTGAGGTCCTGCACACTTCCACTGATGTCCTGCACACTTTCTGTGAGGTCCTGCACACTTCCACTAAAATCCTGCACACTTTCTATGTCGTCCTGCACACTTCCACTAATGTCCTGCACACTTTCTATGTCGTCCTGCACACTTCCACTGATGTCCTGCACACTTTCTATGACGTCCTGCACACTCCCAAAGATGTCCTGCACACTTTCTGTGAGGTCCTGCACACTTCCACTGATGTCCTGCACACTTTCTGTGAGGTCCTGCACACTTCCACTAAAATCCTGCACACTTTCTATGTCGTCCTGCACACTTCCACTAATGTCCTGCACACTTTCTATGACGTACTGCACACTTCCACTGATGTCCTGCACACTTTCTGTGAGGTCCTGCACACTTCCACTGAAGTCCTGCACACTTTCTATGTCGTCCTGCACACTTCCACTGATGTCCTGCACACTTTCTATGACGTCTTGCACACTTCCTCTGATGTCCTGCACACTTTCTATTACGTCCTGCACACTCACACTAATGTCCTGAACACTACCACTGATGTTCTGCGCACTTTCTATGAGGTCCTGCACACTCCTCACTGAGGTCCTCACTTTCTATGAGGTCCTGCACACTCTCACTAAGGTCCTGCACACTTTCTATGAGGTCCTGCACACTCCCACTTAGGTCCTGCACACTTTCTATGAGGTCCTTCATACTTCCACTGATGTCCTGCACACTCTTTATGACGTCCTGCACACTCCCACTGGGATGTCCTGCACACTTTAAATGGCGTCCTGCACACTCCCACTGATGTCCTGCACACTATCTTTGACGTCCTGCACGCACTCCCACTGATGTCCTGCACACTTCCACTGATGTCCTGCTCACTTTCAATGACGTCCTGCACAGTCCCACTGATGTCCTGCACACTTTCTATGACGTCCTGCACACTTTCACTAAGGTTCTGCCCACTTTCTACTAGGATCTGCACACTCCCACTGATGTCCTGCACACTTTCTATGACATCCTGCACACTTTCACTGATGTCCTGCACATTTTCTATGACGTCCTGCACACTTCCACTGAGGTCCTGCACACTTTATAGGAGGTCCTGCACACTTCCACTAAAATCCTGCACACTTTCTATGTCGTCCTGCACACTTCCACTGATGTCCTGCTTACTTTCTGTGAGGTCCTGCACACTTCCACTGAAGTCCTGCACACTTTCTATGTCGTCCTGCACACTTCCACTGATGTCCTGCACACTTTCTATGACGACCTGCACACTTCCACTGATGTCCTGCACACTTTCTGTGAGGTCCTGCACACTTCCACTGATGTCCTGCACACTTTCTGTGAGGTCCTGCACACTTCCACTAAAATCCTGCACACTTTCTATGTCGTCCTGCACACTTTCTATGACGTCCTGCACACTTCCACTGATGTCCTGCACACTTTCTGTGAGGTCCTGCACACCCTCCACTGATGTCCTGCACACTTTCTGTGAGGTCCTGCACACTCCCACTAAAGTCCTGCACACTTTTTATGAGGTCCTGCACATTTCTACTGATGTTCTGCACACTTTCTATGACGTCCTGCATACTTCCACTGATGTCCTGCACACTTTCTGTGAGGTCCTGCACACTTCCACTGAAGTCCTGCACACTTTCTATGTCGTCCTGCACACTTCCACTGATGTTCTGCACACTTTCTATGACGTCCTGCACACTTCCACTGATGTCCTGCACACTTTCTGTGAGGTCTTGCACACTTCCACTGATGTCCTGCACACTTTCTGTGAGGTCCTGCACACTTCCACTAAAATCCTGCACACTTTCTATGTCGTCCTGCACACATCCACTAATGTCCTGCACACTTTCTATGACGTCCTGCACACTTCCACTGATGTCCTGCACACTTTCTGTGAGGTCCTGCACACTTCCACTGAAGTCCCTGCACACTTTCTATGTCGTCCTGCACACTTCCACTGGGATGTCCTGCACACTTTCTATGACGTCTTGCACACTTCCTCTGATGTCCTGCACACTTTATATTACGTCCTGCACACTCACACTAATGTCCTGAACACTACCACTGATGTTCTGCGCACTTTCTATGGGGTCCTGCACACTCTCACCTAGGTCCTCCCCTTTTTCTATGAGGTCCTGCACACTCCCACTTAGGTCCTGCTTTTTCTATGAGGTCCTTCATACTTCCACTAATGTCCTGCACACTTTCTATGAGGTCCTGCACACTCACCGATGTCCTGCACACTTTAAATGGCGTCCTGCACACTCCCACTGATGTCCTGCACACTATCTTTGACGTCCTGCACGCACTCCCACTGATGTCTTGCACACTCCCACTGAAGTCCTGCACACTTTCTATGTCGTCCTGCACACTTTCTGTGAGGTCCTGCACACTTCCACTGATGTCCTGCACACTTTCTGTGAGGTCCTGCACACTTCCACTAAAATCCTGCACACTTTCTATGTCGTCCTGCACACTTCCACTAATGTCCTGCACACTTTCTATGTCGTCCTGCACACTTCCACTGATGTCCTGCACACTTTCTATGACGTCCTGCACACTTCCACTGATGTCCTGCACACTTTCTGTGAGGTCTTGCACACTTCCACTGATGTCCTGCACACTTTCTGTGAGGTCCTGCACACTTCCACTAAAATCCTGCACACTTTCTATGTCGTCCTGCACACTTCCACTAATGTCCTGCACACTTTCTATGACGTACTGCACACTTCCACTGATGTCCTGCACACTTTCTGTGAGGTCCTGCACACTTCCACTGAAGTCCTGCACACTTTCTATGTCGTCCTGCACACTTCCACTGATGTCCTGCACACTTTCTATGACGTCTTGCACACTTCCTCTGATGTCCTGCACACTTTCTATTACGTCCTGCACACTCACACTAATGTCCTGAACACTACCACTGATGTTCTGCGCACTTTCTATGAGGTCCTGCACACTCTCACCAAGGTCCTGCACACTTTCTATTACGTCCTGCACACTCTCACTAAGGTCCTGCCCACTTTCTATGAGGTCCTGCACACCTCCCACTTAGGTCCTGCACACTTTCTATGAGGTCCTTCATACTTCCACTGATGTCCTGCACACTCTTTATGACGTCCTGCACACTTTAAATGGCGTCCTGCACACTCCCACTGATGTCCTGCACACTATCTTTGACGTCCTGCACGCACTCCCACTGATGTCTTGCACACTCCCACTGAAGTCCTGCACACTTTCTATGTCGTCCTGCACACTTCCACTGATGTCCTGCACACTTTCTATGACGTCCTGCACACTTCCACTGATGTCCTGCACACTTTCTGTGAGGTCTTGCACACTTCCACTGATGTCCTGCACACTTTCTGTGAGGTCCTGCACACTTCCACTAAAATCCTGCACACTTTCTATGTCGTCCTGCACACTTCCACTGATGTCCTGCACACTTTCTGTGAGGTCCTGCACACTTCCACTAAAATCCTGCACACTTTCTATGTCGTCCTGCACACTTCCACTGATGTCCTGCTTACTTTCTGTGAGGTCCTGCACACTTCCACTGAAGTCCTGCACACTTTCTATGTCGTCCTGCACACTTCCACTGATGTCCTGCACACTTTCTATGACGACCTGCACACTTCCACTGATGTCCTGCACACTTTCTGTGAGGTCCTGCACACTTCCACTGATGTCCTGCACACTTTCTGTGAGGTCCTGCACACTTCCACTAAAATCCTGCACCCTTTCTATGTCGTCCTGCACACTTTCTATGACGTCCTGCACACTTCCACTGATGTCCTGCACACTTTCTGTGAGGTCCTGCACACTTCCACTGATGTCCTGCACACTTTCTGTGAGGTCCTGCACACTCCCACTAAAGTCCTGCACACTTTTTATGAGGTCCTGCACATTTCTACTGATGTTCTGCACACTTTCTATGACGTCCTGCATACTTCCACTGATGTCCTGCACACTTTCTGTGAGGTCCTGCACACTTCCACTGAAGTCCTGCACACTTTCTATGTCGTCCTGCACACTTCCACTGATGTTCTGCACACTTTCTATGACGTCCTGCACACTTCCACTGATGTCCTGCACACTTTCTGTGAGGTCTTGCACACTTCCACTGATGTCCTGCACACTTTCTGTGAGGTCCTGCACACTTCCACTAAAATCCTGCACACTTTCTATGTCGTCCTGCACACTTCCACTAATGTCCTGCACACTTTCTATGACGTCCTGCACACTTCCACTGATGTCCTGCACACTTTCTGTGAGGTCCTGCACACTTCCACTGAAGTCCTGCACACTTTCTATGTCGTCCTGCACACTTCCACTGATGTCCTGCACACTTTCTATGACGTCTTGCACACTTCCTCTGATGTCCTGCACACTTTATATTACGTCCTGCACACTCACACTAATGTCCTGAACACTACCACTGATGTTCTGCGCACTTTCTATGAGGTCCTGCACACTCTCACTTAGGTCCTCCCCTTTTTCTATGAGGTCCTGCACACTCCCACTTAGGTCCTGCTTTTTTCTATGAGGTCCTTCATACTTCCACTAATGTCCTGCACACTCTTTATGAAGTCCTGCACACTTTAAATGGCGTCCTGCACACTCCCACTGATGTCCTGCACACTATCTTTGACGTCCTGCACGCACTCCCACTGATGTCTTGCACACTCCCACTGAAGTCCTGCACACTTTCTATGTCGTCCTGCACACTTCCACTGATGTCCTGCACACTTTCTATGACGTCCTGCACACTTCCACTGATGTCCTGCACACTTTCTGTGAGATCTTGCACACTTCCACTGATGTCCTGCACACTTTCTGTGAGGTCCTGCACACTTCCACTGAAGTCCTGCACACTTTCTGTGAGGTCTTGCACACTTCCACTGATGTCCTGCACACTTTCTCTGGAGGTCCTGCACACTTCCACTGAAATCCTGCACACTTTCTATGTCGTCCTGCACACTTCCACTAATGTCCTGCACACTTTCTATGACGTCCTGCACACTTCCACTGATGTCCTGCACACTTTCTGTGAGGTCCTGCACACTTCCACTGAAGTCCTGCACACTTTCTATGTCGTCCTGCACACTTCCACTGATGTCCTGCACACTTTCTATGACGTCCTGCACACTTCCACTGATGTCCTGCACACTTTCTGTGAGGTCTTGCACACTTCCACTGATGTCCTGCACACTTTCTGTGAGGTCCTGCACACTTCCACTAAAATCCTGCACACTTTCTATGACGTCCTGCACACTTCCACTGATGTCCTGCACACTTTCTGTGAGGTCCTGCACACTTCCACTGAAGTCCTGCACACTTTCTATGTCGTCCTGCACACTTCCACTGATGTCCTGCACACTTTCTATGACGTCTTGCACACTTCCTCTGATGTCCTGCACACTTTCTATTACGTCCTGCACACTCACACTAATGTCCTGAACACTACCACTGATGTTCTGCGCACTTTCTATGAGGTCCTGCACACTCTCACTAAGGTCCTCCCCTTTTCTATTACGTCCTGCACACTCTCACCAAGGTCCTGAACACTACCACTGATGTCCTGCACACTATCTTTGACGTCCTGCACGCACTCCCACTGATGTCTTGCACACTCCCACTAAAGTCCTGCACACTTTCTATGTCGTCCTGCACACTTCCACTGATGTCCTGCACACTTTCTATGACGACCTGCACACTTCCACTGATGTCCTGCACACTTTCTGTGAGGTCCTGCACACTTCCACTGATGTCCTGCACACTTTCTGTGAGGTCCTGCACACTTCCACTAAAATCCTGCACACTTTCTATGTCGTCCTGCACACTTCCACTGATGTCCTGCACACTTTCTGTGAGGTCCTGCACACTTCCACTAAAATCCTGCACACTTTCTATGTCGTCCTGCACACTTCCACTAATGTCCTGCACACTTTCTATGACGTCCTGCACACTTCCACTGATGTCCTGCACACTTTCTGTGAGGTCCTGCACACTTCCACTGAAGTCCTGCACACTTTCTATGTCGTCCTGCACACTTCCACTGATGTCCTGCACACTTTCTATGACGTCCTGCACACTTCCACTGATGTCCTGCACACTTTCTGTGAGGTCTTGCACACTTCCACTGATGTCCTGCACACTTTCTGTGAGGTCCTGCACACTTCCACTAAAATCCTGCACACTTTCTATGTCGTCCTGCACACTTCCACTAATGTCCTGCACACTTTCTATGACGTCCTGCACACTTCCACTGATGTCCTGCACACTTTCTGTGAGGTCCTGCACACTTCCACTGAAGTCCTGCACACTTTCTATGTCGTCCTGCACACTTCCACTGAT
Organism: Aplectana chamaeleonis; assembly: GCA_029168955.1. NCBI lineage: Eukaryota > Metazoa > Nematoda > Chromadorea > Rhabditida > Cosmocercidae > Aplectana > Aplectana chamaeleonis. Next base: position 30,742 of record JAPDOI010000757.1, read on the forward strand.
GTCCTGCACACTTTCTATGACGTCTTGCACACTTCCTCTGATGTCCTGCACACTTTCTATTACGTCCTGCACACTCACACTAATGTCCTGAACACTACCACTGATGTTCTGCGCACTTTCTATGAGGTCCTGCACACTCTCACTAAGGTCCTCCCCTTTTTCTATGAGGTCCTGCACACTCCCACTTAGGTCCTGCTTTTTTCTATGAGGTCCTTCATACTTCCACTGATGTCCTGCACACTCTTTATGACGTCCTGCACACTTTAAATGGCGTCCTGCACACTCCCACTGATGTCCTGCACACTATCTTTGACGTCCTGCACGCACTCCCACTGATGTCTTGCACACTCCCACTAAAGTCCTGCACACTTTCTATGAGGTCCTGCACACTTCTACTGATGTTCTGCACACTTTCTATGACGTCCTGCACAATTCCACTAATGTCCTGCACACTTTCTATGACGTCCTGCACACTTCCACTGATGTTCTGCACACTTTCTGTGAGGTCCTGCACACTTCCACTGAAGTCCTGCACACTTTCTATGTCGTCCTGCACACTTCCACTGATGTCCTGCACACTTTCTATGACGTCTTGCACACTTCCTCTGATGTCCTGCACACTTTATATTACGTCCTGCACACTCACACTAATGTCCTGAACACTACCACTGATGTTCTGCGCACTTTCTATGAGGTCCTGCACACTCTCACTAAGGTCCTCCCCTTTTTCTATGAGGTCCTGCACACTCCCACTTAGGTCCTGCTTTTTTCTATGAGGTCCTTCATACTTCCACTAATGTCCTGCACACTCTTTATGAAGTCCTGCACACTTTAAATGGCGTCCTGCACACTCCCACTGATGTCCTGCACACTATCTTTGACGTCCTGCACGCACTCCCACTGATGTCTTGCACACTCCCACTGAAGTCCTGCACACTTTCTATGTCGTCCTGCACACTTCCACTGATGTCCTGCACACTTTCTATGACGTCCTGCACACTTCCACTGATGTCCTGCACACTTTCTGTGAGATCTTGCACACTTCCACTGATGTCCTGCACACTTTCTGTGAGGTCCTGCACACTTCCACTGAAATCCTGCACACTTTCTATGTCGTCCTGCACACTTCCACTGATGTCCTGCACACTTTCTCTGAGGTCCTGCACACTTCCACTAAAATCCTGCACACTTTCTATGTCGTCCTGCACACTTCCACTAATGTCCTGCACACTTTCTATGACGTCCTGCACACTTCCACTGATGTCCTGCACACTTTCTGTGAGGTCCTGCACACTTCCACTGAAGTCCTGCACACTTTCTATGTCGTCCTGCACACTTCCACTGATGTCCTGCATACTTTCTATGACGTCCTGCACACTTCCACTGATGTCCTGCACACTTTCTGTGAGGTCTTGCACACTTCCACTGATGTCCTGCACACTTTCTGTGAGGTCCTGCACACTTCCACTAAATCCTGCACACTTTCTATGACGTCCTGCACACTTCCACTGATGTCCTGCACACTTTCTGTGAGGTCCTGCACACTTCCACTGAAGTCCTGCACACTTTCTATGTCGTCCTGCACACTTCCACTGATGTCCTGCACACTTTCTATGACGTCTTGCACACTTCCTCTGATGTCCTGCACACTTTCTATTACGTCCTGCACACTCACACTAATGTCCTGAACACTACCACTGATGTTCTGCGCACTTTCTATGAGGTCCTGCACACTCTCACTGAGGTCCTCCCTTTTTCTATTACGTCCTGCACACTCTCACTAAGGTCCTGAACACTACCACTGATGTCCTGCACACTATCTTTGACGTCCTGCACGCACTCCCACTGATGTCTTGCACACTCCCACTAAAGTCCTGCACACTTTCTATGTCGTCCTGCACACTTCCACTGATGTCCTGCACACTTTCTATGACGACCTGCACACTTCCACTGATGTCCTGCACACTTTCTGTGAGGTCCTGCACACTTCCACTGATGTCCTGCACACTTTCTGTGAGGTCCTGCACACTTCCACTAAAATCCTGCACACTTTCTATGTCGTCCTGCACACTTCCACTGATGTCCTGCACACTATCTTTGACGTCCTGCACGCACTCCCACTGATGTCTTGCACACTCCCACTGAAGTCCTGCACACTTTCTATGTCGTCCTGCACACTTCCACTGATGTCCTGCACACTTTCTATGACGTCCTGCACACTTCCACTGATGTCCTGCACACTTTCTGTGAGATCTTGCACACTTCCACTGATGTCCTGCACACTTTCTGTGAGGTCCTGCACACTTCCACTAAAATCCTGCACACTTTCTATGTCGTCCTGCACACTTCCACTGATGTCCTGCACACTTTCTCTGAGGTCCTGCACACTTCCACTAAAATCCTGCACACTTTCTATGTCGTCCTGCACACTTCCACTAATGTCCTGCACACTTTCTATGACGTCCTGCACACTTCCACTGATGTCCTGCACACTTTCTGTGAGGTCCTGCACACTTCCACTGAAGTCCTGCACACTTTCTATGTCGTCCTGCACACTTCCACTGATGTCCTGCATACTTTCTATGACGTCCTGCACACTTCCACTGATGTCCTGCACACTTTCTGTGAGGTCTTGCACACTTCCACTGATGTCCTGCACACTTTCTGTGAGGTCCTGCACACTTCCACTAAAATCCTGCACACTTTCTATGACGTCCTGCACACTTCCACTGATGTCCTGCACACTTTCTGTGAGGTCCTGCACACTTCCACTGAAATCCTGCACACTTTCTATGTCGTCCTGCACACTTCCACTGATGTCCTGCACACTTTCTATGACGTCTTGCACACTTCCTCTGATGTCCTGCACACTTTCTATTACGTCCTGCACACTCACACTAATGTCCTGAACACTACCACTGATGTTCTGCGCACTTTCTATGAGGTCCTGCACACTCTCACTAAGGTCCTCCCCTTTTTCTATTACGTCCTGCACACTCTCACTAAGGTCCTGAACACTACCACTGATGTCCTGCACACTATCTTTGACGTCCTGCACGCACTCCCACTGATGTCTTGCACACTCCCACTAAAGTCCTGCACACTTTCTATGTCGTCCTGCACACTTCCACTGATGTCCTGCACACTTTCTATGACGACCTGCACACTTCCACTGATGTCCTGCACACTTTCTGTGAGGTCCTGCACACTTCCACTGATGTCCTGCACACTTTCTGTGAGGTCCTGCACACTTCCACTAAAATCCTGCACACTTTCTATGTCGTCCTGCACACTTCCACTGATGTCCTGCACACTTTCTGTGAGGTCCTGCACACTTCCACTAAAATCCTGCACACTTTCTATGTCGTCCTGCACACTTCCACTAATGTCCTGCACACTTTCTATGACGTCCTGCACACTTCCACTGATGTCCTGCACACTTTCTGTGAGGTCCTGCACACTTCCACTGAAGTCCTGCACACTTTCTATGTCGTCCTGCACACTTCCACTGATGTCCTGCACACTTTCTATGACGTCCTGCACACTTCCACTGATGTCCTGCACACTTTCTGTGAGGTCTCGCACACTTCCACTGATGTCCTGCACACTTTCTGTGAGGTCCTGCACACTTCCACTAAAATCCTGCACACTTTCTATGTCGTCCTGCACACTTCCACTAATGTCCTGCACACTTTCTATGACGTCCTGCACACTTCCACTGATGTCCTGCACACTTTCTGTGAGGTCCTGCACACTTCCACTGAAGTCCTGCACACTTTCTATGTCGTCCTGCACACTTCCACTGATGTCCTGCACACTTTCTATGACGTCTTGCACACTTCCTCTGATGTCCTGCACACTTTCTATTACGTCCTGCACACTCACACTAATGTCCTGAACACTACCACTGATGTTCTGCGCACTTTCTATGAGGTCCTGCACACTCTCACTAAGGTCCTCCCCTTTTTCTATGAGGTCCTGCACACTCCCACTTAGGTCCTGCTTTTTTTCTATGAGGTCCTTCATACTTCCACTGATGTCCTGCACACTCTTTATGACGTCCTGCACACTTTAAATGGCGTCCTGCACACTCCCACTGATGTCCTGCACACTATCTTTGACGTCCTGCACGCACTCCCACTGATGTCTTGCAGACTCCCACTAAAGTCCTGCACACTTTCTATGAGGTCCTGCACACTTCTACTGATGTTCTGCACACTTTCTGTGAGGTCCTGCACAATTCCACTAATGTCCTGCACACTTTCTATGACGTCCTGCACACTTCCACTGATGTTCTGCACACTTTCTGTGAGGTCCTGCACACTTCCACTGAAGTCCTGCACACTTTCTATGTCGTCCTGCACACTTCCAGTGATGTACTGCACCTTTTCTATGACGTCCTGCACACTTTATATGGCGTCCCACCCACTCCCACTAATGTCCTGCACTTTTTCTGTAAGGTCCTGCACACTCCCACTGATGTCCTGCACACTTTCTATAAGGTCGTGCACACTCCCACTAAGGTCCAGCACACTTTCTATGAGGTCCTGCACACTTCCACTGAAGTCCTGCACACTTTCTATGTCGTCCTGCACACTTCCAGTGATGTACTGCACCTTTTCTATAACGTCCTGCACACTTTATATGGCGTCCCACCCACTCCTACTAATGTCCTGCACTTTTCTGTAATGTCCTGCACACTCCCACTGATGTCCTGCACACTAGCGTTGCCGTCCTGCCCGCACTCCCACTGATGTGTTGCACACTGCCACTAAAGTCCTGCACACTTTCTATGAGGTCCTGCACACTTCTACTGATGTTCTGCACACTTTCTGTGAGGTCCTGCACACTTCCACTGAAGTCCTGCACACTTTCTGTGAGGTCCTGCACACTTCCACTGAAATCCTGCACACTTTCTATGACGTCCTGCACACTTCCACTAATGTCCTGCACACTTTCTGTGAGGTCCTGCACACTTCCACTGAAGTCCTGCACACTTTCTGTGAGGTCCTGCACACTTCCACTAAATCCTGCACACTTTCTATGACGTCCTGCACACTTCCACTGATGTCCTGCACACTTTCTGTGAGGTCCTGCACACTTCCACTGAAGTCCTGCACACTTTCTATGTCGTCCTGCACACTTCCACTGATGTCCTGCACACTTTCTATGACGTCTTGCACACTTCCTCTGATGTCCTGCACACTTTCTATTACGTCCTGCACACTCACACTAATGTCCTGAACACTACCACTGATGTTCTGCGCACTTTCTATGAGGTCCTGCACACTCTCACTAAGGTCCTCCCCTTTTTCTATTACGTCCTGCACACTCTCACTAAGGTCCTGAACACTACCACTGATGTCCTGCACACTATCTTTGACGTCCTGCACGCACTCCCACTGATGTCTTGCACACTCCCACTAAAGTCCTGCACACTTTCTATGTCGTCCTGCACGCACTCCCACTGATGTCTTGCACACTCCCACTGAAGTCCTGCACACTTTCTATGTCGTCCTGCACACTTCCACTGATGTCCTGCACACTTTCTATGACGTCCTGCACACTTCCACTGATGTCCTGCACACTTTCTGTGAGATCTTGCACACTTCCACTGAAGTCCTGCACACTTTCTATGTCGTCCTGCACACTTCCACTGATGTCCTGCACACTTTCTATGTCGTCCTGCACACTTCCACTGATGTCCTGCACACTTTCTCTGAGGTCCTGCACACTTCCACTAAAATCCTGCACACTTTCTATGTCGTCCTGCACACTTCCACTAATGTCCTGCACACTTTCTATGACGTCCTGCACACTTCCACTGATGTCCTGCACACTTTCTGTGAGGTCCTGCACACTTCCACTGAAGTCCTGCACACTTTCCATGTCGTCCTGCACACTTCCACTGATGTCCTGCATACTTTCTATGACGTCCTGCACACTTCCACTGATGTCCTGCACACTTTCTGTGAGGTCTTGCACACTTCCACTGATGTCCTGCACACTTTCTGTGAGGTCCTGCACACTTCCACTAAAATCCTGCACACTTTCTATGACGTCCTGCACACTTCCACTGATGTCCTGCACACTTTCTGTGAGGTCCTGCACACTTCCACTGAAGTACTGCACACTTTCTATGTCGTCCTGCACACTTCCACTGATGTCCTGCACACTTTCTATGACGTCTTGCACACTTCCTCTGATGTCCTGCACACTTTCTATTACGTCCTGCACACTCACACTAATGTCCTGAACACTACCACTGATGTTCTGCGCACTTTCTATGAGGTCCTGCACACTCTCACTAAGGTCCTCCCCTTTTTCTATGAGGTCCTGCACACTCCCACTTAGGTCCTGCTTTTTTCTATGAGGTCCTTCATACTTCCACTGATGTCCTGCACACTCTTTATGACGTCCTGCACACTTTAAATGGCGTCCTGCACACTCCCACTGATGTCCTGCACACTATCTTTGACGTCCTGCACGCACTCCCACTGATGTCTTGCACACTCCCACTAAAGTCCTGCACACTTTCTATGAGGTCCTGCACACTTCTACTGATGTTCTGCACACTTTCTATGACGTCCTGCACAATTCCACTAATGTCCTGCACACTTTCTATGACGTCCTGCACACTTCCACTGATGTTCTGCACACTTTCTGTGAGGTCCTGCACACTTCCACTGAAGTCCTGCACACTTTCTATGTCGTCCTGCACACTTCCAGTGATGTACTGCACCTTTTCTATGACGTCCTGCACACTTTATATGGCGTCCCACCCACTCCCACTAATGTCCTGCACTTTTTCTGTAAGGTCCTGCACACTCCCACTGATGTCCTGCACCCTTTCTATAAGGTCGTGCCCCCTCCCACTGAGGTCCAGCACACTTTCTATGAGGTCCTGCACACTTCCACTGAAGTCCTGCACACTTTCTATGTCGTCCTGCACACTTCCAGTGATGTACTGCACACTTTTCTATAACGTCCTGCACACTTTATATGGCGTCCCACCCACTCCTACTAATGTCCTGCACTTTTTCTGTAATGTCCTGCACACTCCCACTGATGTCCTGCACACTATCTTTGACGTCCTGCACGCACTCCCACTGATGTCTTGCACACTCCCACTAAAGTCCTGCACACTTTCTATGAGGTCCTGCACACTTCTACTGATGTTCTGCACACTTTCTGTGAGGTCCTGCACACTTCCACTGAAGTCCTGCACACTTTCTGTGAGGTCCTGCACACTTCCACTAAAATCCTGCACACTTTCTATGACGTCCTGCACACTTCCACTAATGTCCTGCACACTTTCTGTGAGGTCCTGCACACTTCCACTGAAGTCCTGCACACTTTCTGTGAGGTCCTGCACACTTCCACTAAATCCTGCACACTTTCTATGACGTCCTGCACACTTCCACTGATGTCCTGCACACTTTCTGTGAGGTCCTGCACACTTCCACTGAAGTCCTGCACACTTTCTATGTCGTCCTGCACACTTCCACTGATGTCCTGCACACTTTCTATGACGTCTTGCACACTTCCTCTGATGTCCTGCACACTTTCTATTACGTCCTGCACACTCACACTAATGTCCTGAACACTACCACTGATGTTCTGCGCACTTTCTATGAGGTCCTGCACACTCTCACTAAGGTCCTCCCCTTTTCTATTACGTCCTGCACACTCTCACTAAGGTCCTGAACACTACCACTGATGTCCTGCACACTATCTTTGACGTCCTGCACGCACTCCCACTGATGTCTTGCACACTCCCACTAAAGTCCTGCACACTTTCTATGTCGTCCTGCACGCACTCCCACTGATGTCTTGCACACTCCCACTGAAGTCCTGCACACTTTCTATGTCGTCCTGCACACTTCCACTGATGTCCTGCACACTTTCTATGACGTCCTGCACACTTCCACTGATGTCCTGCACACTTTCTGTGAGATCTTGCACACTTCCACTGAAGTCCTGCACACTTTCTATGTCGTCCTGCACACTTCCACTGATGTCCTGCACACTTTCTATGTCGTCCTGCACACTTCCACTGATGTCCTGCACACTTTCTCTGAGGTCCTGCACACTTCCACTAAAATCCTGCACACTTTCTATGTCGTCCTGCACACTTCCACTAATGTCCTGCACACTTTCTATGACGTCCTGCACACTTCCACTGATGTCCTGCACACTTTCTGTGAGGTCCTGCACACTTCCACTGAAGTCCTGCACACTTTCTATGTCGTCCTGCACACTTCCACTGATGTCCTGCATACTTTCTATGACGTCCTGCACACTTCCACTGATGTCCTGCACACTTTCTGTGAGGTCTTGCACACTTCCACTGATGTCCTGCACACTTTCTGTGAGGTCCTGCACACTTCCACTAAAATCCTGCACACTTTCTATGACGTCCTGCACACTTCCACTGATGTCCTGCACACTTTCTGTGAGGTCCTGCACACTTCCACTGAAGTACTGCACACTTTCTATGTCGTCCTGCACACTTCCACTGATGTCCTGCACACTTTCTATGACGTCTTGCACACTTCCTCTGATGTCCTGCACACTTTCTATTACGTCCTGCACACTCACACTAATGTCCTGAACACTACCACTGATGTTCTGCGCACTTTCTATGAGGCCCTGCCCACTCTCACTAAGGTCCTCCCCTTTTCCTATTCCGTCCTCCCCACTCTCACTAAGGTCCTGAACACTACCACTCATGTCCTGCACACTATCTTTGACGTCCTGCACGCACTCCCACTGATGTCTTGCACACTCCCACCAAAGTCCTGCACACTTTCTATGTCGTCCTGCACACTTCCACTGATGTCCTGCACACTTTCTATGACGACCTGCACACTTCCACTGATGTCCTGCACACTTTCTGTGAGGTCCTGCACACTTCCACTGATGTCCTGCACACTTTCTGTGAGGTCCTGCACACTTCCACTAAAATCCTGCACACTTTCTATGTCGTCCTGCACACTTCCACTGATGTCCTGCACACTTTCTGTGAGGTCCTGCACACTTCCACTAAAATCCTGCACACTTTCTATGTCGTCCTGCACACTTCCACTAATGTCCTGCACACTTTCTATGACGTCCTGCACACTTCCACTGATGTCCTGCACACTTTCTTTGAGGTCCTGCACACTTCCACTGAAGTCCTGCACACTTTCTATGTCGTCCTGCACACTTCCACTGATGTCCTGCACACTTTCTATGACGTCCTGCACACTTCCACTGATGTCCTGCACACTTTCTGTGAGGTCTTGCACACTTCCACTGATGTCCTGCACACTTTCTGTGAGGTCCTGCACACTTCCACTAAAATCCTGCACACTTTCTATGTCGTCCTGCACACTTCCACTAATGTCCTGCACACTTTCTATGACGTACTGCACACTTCCACTGATGTCCTGCACACTTTCTGTGAGGTCCTGCACACTTCCACTGATGTCCTGCACACTTTCTATGACGTCTTGCACACTTCCTCTGATGTCCTGCACACTTTCTATTACGTCCTGCACACTCACACTAATGTCCTGAACACTACCACTGATGTTCTGCGCACTTTCTATGAGGTCCTGCACACTCTCACTAAGGTCCTCCCCTTTTTCTATTACGTCCTGCACACTCTCACTAAGGTCCTGAACACTACCACTGATGTCCTGCACACTATCTTTGACGTCCTGCACGCACTCCCACTGATGTCTTGCACACTCCCACTAAAGTCCTGCACACTTTCTATGTCGTCCTGCACACTTCCACTGATGTCCTGCACACTTTCTATGACGACCTGCACACTTCCACTGATGTCCTGCACACTTTCTGTGAGGTCCTGCACACTTCCACTGATGTCCTGCACACTTTCTGTGAGGTCCTGCACACTTCCACTAAAATCCTGCACACTTTCTATGTCGTCCTGCACACTTCCACTGATGTCCTGCACACTTTCTGTGAGGTCCTGCACACTTCCACTAAAATCCTGCACACTTTCTATGTCGTCCTGCACACTTCCACTAATGTCCTGCACACTTTCTATGACGTCCTGCACACTTCCACTGATGTCCTGCACACTTTCTTTGAGGTCCTGCACACTTCCACTGAAGTCCTGCACACTTTCTATGTCGTCCTGCACACTTCCACTGATGTCCTGCACACTTTCTATGACGTCCTGCACACTTCCACTGATGTCCTGCACACTTTCTGTGAGGTCTTGCACACTTCCACTGATGTCCTGCACACTTTCTGTGAGGTCCTGCACACTTCCACTAAAATCCTGCACACTTTCTATGTCGTCCTGCACACTTCCACTAATGTCCTGCACACTTTCTATGACGTCCTGCACACTTCCACTGATGTCCTGCACACTTTCTGTGAGGTCCTGCACACTTCCACTGAAGTCTTGCACACTTTCTATGTCGTCCTGCACACTTCCACTGATGTCCTGCACACTTTCTATGACGTCTTGCACACTTCCTCTGATGTCCTGCACACTTTCTATTACGTCCTGCACACTCACACTAATGTCCTGAACACTACCACTGATGTTCTGCGCACTTTCTATGAGGTCCTGCACACTCTCACTAAGGTCCTCCCCTTTTTCTATGAGGTCCTGCACACTCCCACTTAGGTCCTGCTTTTTTTCTATGAGGTCCTTCATACTTCCACTGATGTCCTGCACACTCTTTATGACGTCCTGCACACTTTAAATGGCGTCCTGCACACTCCCACTGATGTCCTGCACACTATCTTTGACGTCCTGCACGCACTCCCACTGATGTCTTGCACACTCCCACTAAAGTCCTGCACACTTTCTATGAGGTCCTGCACACTTCTACTGATGTTCTGCACACTTTCTATGACGTCCTGCACAATTCCACTAATGTCCTGCACACTTTCTATGACGTCCTGCACACTTCCACTGATGTCCTGCACACTTTCTGTGAGGTCCTGCACACTTCCACTGAAGTCCTGCACACTTTCTATGTCGTCCTGCACACTTCCAGTGATGTACTGCACCTTTTCTATGACGTCCTGCACACTTTATATGGCGTCCCACCCACTCCCACTAATGTCCTGCACTTTTTCTGTAAGGTCCTGCACACTCCCACTGATGTCCTGCACACTTTCTATAAGGTCGTGCACACTCCCACTAAGGTCCAGCACACTTTCTATGAGGTCCTGCACACTTCCACTGAAGTCCTGCACACTTTCTATGTCGTCCTGCACACTTCCAGTGATGTACTGCACCTTTTCTATAACGTCCTGCACACTTTATATGGCGTCCCACCCACTCCTACTAATGTCCTGCACTTTTTCTGTAATGTCCTGCACACTCCCACTGATGTCCTGCACACTATCTTTGACGTCCTGCACGCACTCCCACTGATGTCTTGCACACTCCCACTAAAGTCCTGCACACTTTCTATGAGGTCCTGCACACTTCTACTGATGTTCTGCACACTTTCTGTGAGGTCCTGCACACTTCCACTGAAGTCCTGCACACTTTCTGTGAGGTCCTGCACACTTCCACTAAAATCCTGCACACTTTCTATGACGTCCTGCACACTTCCACTAATGTCCTGCACACTTTCTGTGAGGTCCTGCACACTTCCACTGAAGTCCTGCACACTTTCTGTGAGGTCCTGCACACTTCCACTAAAATCCTGCACACTTTCTATGACGTCCTGCACACTTCCACTGATGTCCTGCACACTTTCTGTGAGGTCCTGCACACTTCCACTGAAGTCCTGCACACTTTCTATGTCGTCCTGCACACTTCCACTGATGTCCTGCACACTTTCTATGACGTCTTGCACACTTCCTCTGATGTCCTGCACACTTTCTATTACGTCCTGCACACTCACACTAATGTCCTGAACACTACCACTGATGTTCTGCGCACTTTCTATGAGGTCCTGCACACTCTCACTAAGGTCCTCCCCTTTTTCTATTACGTCCTGCACACTCTCACTAAGGTCCTGAACACTACCACTGATGTCCTGCACACTATCTTTGACGTCCTGCACGCACTCCCACTGATGTCTTGCACACTCCCACTAAAGTCCTGCACACTTTCTATGTCGTCCTGCACACTTCCACTGATGTCCTGCACACTTTCTATGACGACCTGCACACTTCCACTGATGTCCTGCACACTATCTTTGACGTCCTGCACGCACTCCCACTGATGTCTTGCACACTCCCACTAAAGTCCTGCACACTTTCTATGAGGTCCTGCACACTTCTACTGATGTTCTGCACACTTTCTATGACGTCCTGCACAATTCCACTAATGTCCTGCACACTTTCTATGACGTCCTGCACACTTCCACTAATGTCCTGCACACTTTCTGTGAGGTCCTGCACACTTCCACTGAAGTCCTGCACACTTTCTGTGAGGTCCTGCACACTTCCACTAAAATCCTGCACACTTTCTATGACGTCCTGCACAGTTCCACTGATGTCCTGCACACTTTCTGTGAGGTCCTGCACACTTCCACTGAAGTCCTGCACACTTTCTATGTCGTCCTGCACACTTCCACTGATGTCCTGCACACTTTCTATGACGTCTTGCACACTTCCTCTGATGTCCTGCACACTTTCTATTACGTCCTGCACACTCACACTAATGTCCTGAACACTACCACTGATGTTCTGCGCACTTTCTATGAGGTCCTGCACACTCTCACTAAGGTCCTCCCCTTTTTCTATTACGTCCTGCACACTCTCACTAAGGTCCTGAACACTACCACTGATGTCCTGCACACTATCTTTGACGTCCTGCACGCACTCCCACTGATGTCTTGCACACTCCCACTAAAGTCCTGCACACTTTCTATGTCGTCCTGCACACTTCCACTGATGTCCTGCACACTTTCTATGACGACCTGCACACTTCCACTGATGTCCTGCACACTTTCTGTGAGGTCCTGCACACTTCCAGTGATGTCCTGCACACTTTCTGTGAGGTCCTGCACACTTCCACTAAAATCCTGCACACTTTCTATGTCGTCCTGCACACTTCCACTGATGTCCTGCACACTTTCTGTGAGGTCCTGCACACTTCCACTAAAATCCTGCACACTTTCTATGTCGTCCTGCACACTTCCACTAATGTCCTGCACACTTTCTATGACGTCCTGCACACTTCCACTGATGTCCTGCACACTTTCTGTGAGGTCCTGCACACTTCCACTAAAGTCCTGCACACTTTCTATGTCGTCCTGCACACTTCCACTGATGTCCTGCACACTTTCTATGACGTCCTGAACACTTCCACTGATGTCCTGCACACCCTCTGTGAGGTCTTGCACACTTCCACTGATGTCCTGCACACTTTCTGTGAGGTCCTGCACACTTCCACTAAAATCCTGCACACTTTCTATGTCGTCCTGCACACTTCCACTAATGTCCTGCACACTTTCTATGACGTCCTGCACACTTCCACTGATGTCCTGCACACTTTCTATGAGGTCCTGCACACTTCTACTGATGTTCTGCACACTTTCTATGACGTCCTGCACACTTCCACTGATGTCCTGCACACTTTCTGTGAGGTCCTGCACACTTCCACTGAAGTCCTGCACACTTTCTATGTCGTCCTGCACACTTCCACTGATGTCCTGCACACTTTCTATGACGTCTTGCACACTTCCTCTGATGTCCTGCACACTTTCTATTACGTCCTGCACACTCACACTAATGTCCTGAACACTACCACTGATGTTCTGCGCACTTTCTATGAGGTCCTGCACACTCTCACTAAGGTCCTCCCCTTTTTCTATTACGTCCTGCACACTCTCACTAAGGTCCTGAACACTACCACTGATGTCCTGCACACTATCTTTGACGTCCTGCACGCACTCCCACTGATGTCTTGCACACTCCCACTAAAGTCCTGCACACTTTCTATGTCGTCCTGCACACTTCCACTGATGTCCTGCACACTTTCTATGACGACCTGCACACTTCCACTGATGTCCTGCACACTATCTTTGACGTCCTGCACGCACTCCCACTGATGTCTTGCACACTCCCACCAAAGTCCTGCACACTTTCTATGAGGTCCTGCACACTTCTACTGATGTTCTGCACACTTTCTATGACGTCCTGCACAATTCCACTAATGTCCTGCACACTTTCTATGACGTCCTGCACACTTCCACTAATGTCCTGCACACTTTCTGTGAGGTCCTGCACACTTCCACTGAAGTCCTGCACACTTTCTGTGAGGTCCTGCACACTTCCACTAAAATCCTGCACACTTTCTATGACGTCCTGCACAGTTCCACTGATGTCCTGCACACTTTCTGTGAGGTCCTGCACACTTCCACTGAAGTCCTGCACACTTTCTATGTCGTCCTGCACACTTCCACTGATGTCCTGCACACTTTCTATGACGTCTTGCACACTTCCTCTGATGTCCTGCACACTTTCTATTACGTCCTGCACACTCACACTAATGTCCTGAACACTACCACTGATGTTCTGCGCACTTTCTATGAGGTCCTGCACACTCTCACTAAGGTCCTCCCCTTTTTCTATTACGTCCTGCACACTCTCACTAAGGTCCTGAACACTACCACTGATGTCCTGCACACTATCTTTGACGTCCTGCACGCACTCCCACTGATGTCTTGCACACTCCCACTAAAGTCCTGCACACTTTCTATGTCGTCCTGCACACTTCCACTGATGTCCTGCACACTTTCTATGACGACCTGCACACTTCCACTGATGTCCTGCACACTTTCTGTGAGGTCCTGCACACTTCCAGTGATGTCCTGCACACTTTCTGTGAGGTCCTGCACACTTCCACTAAAATCCTGCACACTTTCTATGTCGTCCTGCACACTTCCACTGATGTCCTGCACACTTTCTGTGAGGTCCTGCACACTTCCACTAAATCCTGCACACTTTCTATGTCGTCCTGCACACTTCCACTAATGTCCTGCACACTTTCTATGACGTCCTGCACACTTCCACTGATGTCCTGCACACTTTCTGTGAGGTCCTGCACACTTCCACTAAAGTCCTGCACACTTTCTATGTCGTCCTGCACACTTCCACTGATGTCCTGCACACTTTCTATGACGTCCTGAACACTTCCACTTATGTCCTGCACACCCTCTGTGAGGTCTTGCACACTTCCACTGATGTCCTGCACACTTTCTGTGAGGTCCTGCACACTTCCACTAAAATCCTGCACACTTTCTATGTCGTCCTGCACACTTCCACTAATGTCCTGCACACTTTCTATGACGTCCTGCACACTTCCACTGATGTCCTGCACACTTTCTATGAGGTCCTGCACACTTCTACTGATGTTCTGCACACTTTCTATGACGTCCTGCACACTTCCACTAAAGTCCTGCACACTTTCTATGTCGTCCTGCACACTTCCACTGATGTCCTGCACACTTTCTATGACGTCCTGAACACTTCCACTGATGTCCTGCACACCCTCTGTGAGGTCTTGCACACTCCCACTAATGTCCTGCACTTTTTCTGTAAGGTCCTGCACACTCCCACTGATGTCCTGCACACTTTCTATAAGGTCGTGCACACTCCCACTAAGGTCCAGCACACTTTCTATGAGGTCCTGCACACTTCCACTGAAGTCCTGCACACTTTCTATGTCGTCCTGCACACTTCCAGTGATGTACTGCACCTTTTCTATAACGTTCTGCACACTTTATATGGCGTCCCACCCACTCCTACTAATGTCCTGCACTTTTTCTGTAATGTCCTGCACACTCCCACTGATGTCCTGCACACTTTCTATGACGTCCTGCACACTTCTACTAATGTCCTGCGCACTTTCCATGACGTCCTGCACAGTCCCACTAAGGTCCGGCACACTTTCTATGGCGTCCTGCACACTCCCCCTAATGTCCTGCACACTTTCTATGACGTCTTGCACACTTCCTCTGATGTCCTGCACACTTTCTATTACGTCCTGCACACTCACACTAATGTCCTGAACACTACCACTGATGTTCTGCGCACTTTCTATGAGGTCCTGCACACTCTCACTAAGGTCCTCCCCTTTTTCTATGAGGTCCTGCACACTTCCACTGAATTCCTGCACACTTTCTATGTCGTCCTGCACACTTCCAGTGATGTACTGCATCTTTTCTATAACGTCCTGCACACTTTATATGGCGTCCCACCCACTCCTACTAATGTCCTGCACTTTTTCTGTAATGTCCTGCACACTCCCACTGATGTCCTGCACACTTTCTATAAGGTCGTGCACACTCTCACTAAGGTCCAGCACACTTTCTATGACGTCCTGCACACTTTATATGGCGTCCTGCACACCTCCACTGATGTCCTGCACACTTTTTAAGACGTCCCGCGCACTCTCTCTGACGTCCTGCACCGTTCCACTGATGTCCTGCACACTTTCTATGACGTCCTGCACACTTCTACTAATGTCCTGCGCACTTTCCATGACGTCCTGCACAGTCCCACTAAGGTCCGGCACACTTTCTATGGCGTCCTGCACACTCCCCCTAATGTCCTGCACACTTCCACTGATGTCCTGCACATTTTCTATAAGGCCCTGCACACTCCCACTGATGCCCTGCACACTTTATATGAGGTCCTACACACTCCCACTAAGGTCCGGCACACTTTATATGGCGTCCTGCACACTCCTACTGATGTCCTGCACACTTTCTATGAGGTGTTGCACACTTCCACTGATGTCCTGCACACTCCCACTGATATCTTGCACACTTTATATGACGTCCTGCGCACTCCCATTGATGTCCTGCACACTTTCTGTGAGGTTCTGCAGACTCCCACTAAGGTCCTGGACACTTTCTATGAAGTCCTGCACACTTCCACTGGGGATGTCGTCCTGCACACTTCCACTGATGTACGCCACACTTTCTATGTCGGCCTGCACACTTCCACTGATGTACTGCACACTTTATATGACGTCCTGCACACTCCCATTGATGTCCTGCACACTTTCTGTGAGGTTCTGCAGACTCCCATTATGGTCCTGCACACTTTCTATGAGGTCCTGCACACTTTCCACTGGAGTCCTGCACACTTTCCATGTCGTCCTGCACACTCCCACTAAGGTCCTGCACACTTTCTATGAGGTCGTGCACACTCTCCTTAAGGTCCTGCACATTTTCTATGAGGTCCTGCACACTCTCACTAAGGTCCTGCACACTTTCTATGAGGTCCTGCACACTTCCACTAATGTCCTGCGCATTTTCTATGACGTCCTGCCCACTCCCACGGATGTCCTACACACTTTCGATGACGTCCTACACACTCCCACTAAGGTCCGGCACACTTTATATGGCGTTCTGTACACTCCCACTAATGTCCTGCGCACTTTCTATGGCGTCCTGCACACTCCCCTAATGTCCTGCACACTTCCACTGATGTCCTGCACACTTTCTATATGGTCCTGCACACTCCCACTGGAGATGTCGTCCTGCACACTTCCACTGATGTACGCCACACTTCATATGACGTCCTGCACACTCCCATTGATGTCCTGCACACTTTCTGTGAGGTTCTGCAGACTCCCACTAAGGTCCTGCACACTTTCTATGACGTCCTGCACACTTCCACTGATGTCCTGCACACTTTCTGTGAGGTCCTGCACACTTCCACTGAAGTCCTGCACAGTTTCTATGTCGTCCTGCACACTTCCACTGATGTCCTGCACACTTTCTATGACGTCCTGCACACTTCCACTGATGTCCTGCTTAGTTTCTGTGAGGTCCTGCACACTTCCACTGAAGTCCTGCACACTTTCTATGTCGTCCTGCACACTTCCACTGATGTCCTGCACACTTTATATGACGTCCTGCACACTTCCACTGATGTCCTGCACACTTTCTGTGAGGTCCTGCACACTTCCACTGATGTCCTGCACACTTTCTGTGAGGTCCTGCACACTTCCACTAAAATCCTGCACACTTTCTATGTCGTCCTGCACACTTCCACTAATGTCCTGCACACTTTCTATGACGTCCTGCACACTTCCACTGATGTCCTGCACACTTTCTGTGAGGTCCTGCACACTTCCACTGATGTCCTGCACACTTTCTGTGAGGTCCTGCACACTCCCACTAAAGTCCTGCACACTTTCTATGAGGTCCTGCACATTTCTACTGATGTTCTGCACACTTTCTATGACGTCCTGCACACTTCCACTGATGTCCTGCACACTTTCTGTGAGGTCCTGCACACTTCCACTGAAGTCCTGCACACTTTCTATGTCGTCCTGCACACTTCCACTGATGCCCTGCACACTTTCTATGACGTCCTGCACACTTCCACTGATGTCCTGCACACTTTCTGTGAGGTCCTGCACACTTCCACTGATGTCCTGCACACTTTCTGTGAGGTCCTGCACACTTCCACTAAAATCCTGCACACTTTCTATGTCGTCCTGCACACTTCCACTGATGTCCTGCACACTTTCTGTGAGGTCCTGCACACTTCCACTGAAGTCCTGCACACTTTCTATGTCGTCCTGCACACTTCCACTGATGTCCTGCACACTTTCTATGACGTCCTGCACACTTCCACTGATGTCCTGCACACTTTCTGTGAGGTCCTGCACACTACCACTGATGTCCTGCACACTTTCTGTGAGGTCCTGCACACTTCCACTAAAATCCTGCACACTTTCTATGTCGTCCTGCACACTTCCACTAATGTCCTGCACACTTTCTATGACGTCCTGCACACTTCCACTGATGTCCTGCACACTTTCTGTGAGGTCCTGCACACTTCCACTGATGTCCTGCACACTTTCTGTGAGGTCCTGCACACTCCCACTAAAGTCCTGCACACTTTCTATGAGGTCCTGCACACTTCCACTGATGTCCTGCACACTTTCTGTGAGGTCCTGCACACTTCCACTGATGTCCTGCACACTTTCTGTGAGGTCCTGCACACTTCCACTAAAATCCTGCACACTTTCTATGTCGTCCTGCACACTTCCACTGATGTCCTGCACACTTTCTGTGAGGTCCTGCACACTTCCACTGAAGTCCTGCTTACTTTCTGTGAGGTCCTGCACACTTCCACTGAAGTCCTGCACACTTTCTATGTCGTCCTGCACACTTCCACTGATGTCCTGCACACTTTCTATGACGTCCTGCACACTTCCACTGATGTCCTGCACACTTTCTGTGAGGTCCTGCACACTTCCACTGATGTCCTGCACACTTTCTGTGAGGTCCTGCACACTTCCACTAAAATCCTGCACACTTTCTATGTCGTCCTGCACACTTCCACTAATGTCCTGCACACTTTCTATGACGTCCTGCACACTTCCACTGATGTCCTGCACACTTTCTGTGAGGTCCTGCACACTTCCACTGATGTCCTGCACACTTTCTGTGAGGTCCTGCACACTCCCACTAAAGTCCTGCACACTTTCTATGAGGTCCTGCACACTTCCACTAATGTCCTGCACACTTTCTATGACGTCCTGCACACTTCCACTGATGTCCTGCACACTTTCTGTGAGGTCCTGCACACTTCCACTGATGTCCTGCACACTTTCTGTGAGGTCCTGCACACTCCCACTAAAGTCCTGCACACTTTCTATGAGGTCCTGCACATTTCTACTGATGTTCTGCACACTTTCTATGACGTCCTGCACACTTCCACTGATGTCCTGCACACTTTCTGTGAGGTCCTGCACACTTCCACTGAAGTCCTGCACACTTTCTATGTCGTCCTGCACACTTCCACTGATGTCCTGCACACTTTCTATGACGTCCTGCACACTTCCACTAATGTCCTGCACACTTTCTGTGAGGTCCGGCACACTTCCACTGATGTCCTGCACACTTTCTGTGAGGTCCTGCACACTTCCACTAAAATCCTGCACACTTTCTATGTCGTCCTGCACACTTCCACTAATGTCCTGCACACTTTCTATGACGTCCTGCACACTTTATATGGCGTCCCACCCACTCCTACTAATGTCCTGCACTTTTTCTGTAAGGTCCTGCACACTCCCACTGATGTCCTGCACACTTTCTATAAGGTCGTGCACACTCTCACTAAGGTCCAGCACACTTTCTATGACGTCCTGCCCACTTTATATGGCGTCCTGCACACCTCCACTGATGTCCTGCACACTTTTTAAGACGTCCCGCGCACTCTCTCTGACGTCCTGCACCGTTCCACTGATGTCCTGCACACTTTCTATGACGTCCTGCACACTTCTACTAATATCCTGCGCACTTTCTATGGCGTCCTGCACACTCCCCCTAATGTCCTGCACACTTCCACTGATGTCCTGTACACTATCTGTGAGGTCCTGCACACTTCCACTGATGTCCTGCACACTTTCTATGAGGTCCTTCACACTTCCACTAAAATCCTGCACACTTTCTATGTCGTCCTGCACACTTCCACTAATGTCCTGCACACTTTCTATGACGTCCTGCACACTTCCACTGATGTCCTGCACACTTTCTGTGAGGTCCTGCACACTTCCACTGATGTCCTGCACACTTTCTGTGAGGTCCTGCACACTCCCACTGAAGTCCTGCACACTTTCTATGAGGTCCTGCACATTTCTACTGATGTTCTGCACACTTTCTATGACGTCCTGCACACTTCCACTGATGTCCTGCACACTTTCTGTGAGGTCCTGCACACTTCCACTGAAGTCCTGCATACTTTCTATGTCGTCCTGCACACTTCCACTGATGTCCTGCACACTTTCTATGACGTCCTGCACACTTCCACTGATGTCCTGCACACTTTCTGTGAGGTCCTGCACACTTCCACTGATGTCCTGCACACTTTCTGTGAGGTCCTGCACACTTCCACTAAAATCCTGCACACTTTCTATGTCGTCCTGCACACTTCCACTGATGTCCTGCACACTTTCTGTGAGGTCCTGCACACTTCCACTGAAGTCCTGCTTACTTTCTGTGAGGTCCTGCACATTTCTACTGATGTTCTGCACACTTTCTATGACGTCCTGCACACTTCCACTGATGTCCTGCACACTTTCTGTGAGGTCCTGCACACTTCCACTGAAGTCCTGCACACTTTCTATGTCGTCCTGCACACTTCCACTGATGCCCTGCACACTTTCTATGACGTCCTGCACACTTCCACTGATGTCCTGCACACTTTCTGTGAGGTCCTGCACACTTCCACTGATGTCCTGCACACTTTCTGTGAGGTCCTGCACACTTCCACTAAAATCCTGCACACTTTCTATGTCGTCCTGCACACTTCCACTGATGTCCTGCACACTTTCTGTGAGGTCCTGCACACTTCCACTGAAGTCCTGCACACTTTCTATGTCGTCCTGCACACTTCCACTGATGTCCTGCACACTTTCTATGACGTCCTGCACACTTCCACTGATGTCCTGCACACTTTCTGTGAGGTCCTGCACACTTCCACTGATGTCCTGCACACTTTCTGTGAGGTCCTGCACACTTCCACTAAAATCCTGCACACTTTCTATGTCGTCCTGCACACTTCCACTAATGTCCTGCACACTTTCTATGACGTCCTGCACACTTCCACTGATGTCCTGCACACTTTCTGTGAGGTCCTGCACACTTCCACTGATGTCCTGCACACTTTCTGTGAGGTCCTGCACACTCCCACTAAAGTCCTGCACACTTTCTATGAGGTCCTGCACACTTCCACTGATGTCCTGCACACTTTCTGTGAGGTCCTGCACACTTCCACTGATGTCCTGCACACTTTCTGTGAGGTCCTGCACACTTCCACTAAAATCCTGCACACTTTCTATGTCGTCCTGCACACTTCCACTGATGTCCTGCACACTTTCTGTGAGGTCCTGCACACTTCCACTGAAGTCCTGCTTACTTTCTGTGAGGTCCTGCACACTTCCACTGAAGTCCTGCACACTTTCTATGTCGTCCTGCACACTTCCACTGATGTCCTGCACACTTTCTATGACGTCCTGCACACTTCCACTGATGTCCTGCACACTTTCTGTGAGGTCCTGCACACTTCCACTGATGTCCTGCACACTTTCTGTGAGGTCCTGCACACTTCCACTAAAATCCTGCACACTTTCTATGTCGTCCTGCACACTTCCACTAATGTCCTGCACACTTTCTATGACGTCCTGCACACTTCCACTGATGTCCTGCACACTTTCTGTGAGGTCCTGCACACTTCCACTGATGTCCTGCACACTTTCTGTGAGGTCCTGCACACTCCCACTAAAGTCCTGCACACTTTCTATGAGGTCCTGCACACTTCCACTAATGTCCTGCACACTTTCTATGACGTCCTGCACACTTCCACTGATGTCCTGCACACTTTCTGTGAGGTCCTGCACACTTCCACTGATGTCCTGCACACTTTCTGTGAGGTCCTGCACACTCCCACTAAAGTCCTGCACACTTTCTATGAGGTCCTGCACATTTCTACTGATGTTCTGCACACTTTCTATGACGTCCTGCACACTTCCACTGATGTCCTGCCCACTTTCTGTGAGGTCCTGCACACTTCCACTGAAGTCCTGCACACTTTCTATGTCGTCCTGCACACTTCCACTGATGTCCTGCACACTTTCTATGACGTCCTGCACACTTCCACTAATGTCCTGCACACTTTCTGTGAGGTCCGGCACACTTCCACTGATGTCCTGCACACTTTCTGTGAGGTCCTGCACACTTCCACTAAAATCCTGCACACTTTCAATGTCGTCCTGCACACTTCCACTAATGTCCTGCACACTTTCTATGACGTCCTGCACACTTTATATGGCGTCCCACCCACTCCTACTAATGTCCTGCACTTTTTCTGTAAGGTCCTGCACACTCCCACTGATGTCCTGCACACTTTCTATAAGGTCGTGCACACTCTAACTAAGGTCCCGCACACTTTCTATGACGTCCTCCCCACTTTATATGGCGTCCTGCACACCTCCACTGATGTCCTGCACACTTTTTAAGACGTCCCGCGCACTCTCTCTGACGTCCTTCACCGTTCCACTGATGTCCTGCACACTTTCTATGACGTCCTGCACACTTCTACTAATATCCTGCGCACTTTCTATGGCGTCCTGCACACTCCCCCTAATGTCCTGCACACTTCCACTGATGTCCTGTACACTATCTGTGAGGTCCTGCACACTTCCACTGATGTCCTGCACACTTTCTATGAGGTCCTTCACACTTCCACTAAAAATCCTGCACACTTTCTATGTCGTCCTGCACACTTCCACTAATGTCCTGCACACTTTCTATGACGTCCTGCACACTTCCACTGATGTCCTGCACACTTTCTGTGAGGTCCGGCACACTTCCACTGATGTCCTGCACACTTTCTGTGAGGTCCTGCACACTCCCACTGAAGTCCTGCACACTTTCTATGAGGTCCTGCACATTTCTACTGATGTTCTGCACACTTTCTATGACGTCCTGCACACTTCCACTGATGTCCTGCACACTTTCTGTGAGGTCCTGCACACTTCCACTGAAGTCCTGCATACTTTCTATGTCGTCCTGCACACTTCCACTGATGTCCTGCACACTTTCTATGACGTCCTGCACACTTCCACTGATGTCCTGCACACTTTCTGTGAGGTCCTGCACACTTCCACTGATGTCCTGCACACTTTCTGTGAGGTCCTGCACACTTCCACTAAAATCCTGCACACTTTCTATGTCGTCCTGCACACTTCCACTGATGTCCTGCACACTTTCTGTGAGGTCCTGCACACTTCCACTGAAGTCCTGCTTACTTTCTGTGAGGTCCTGCACACTTCCACTGAAGTCCTGCACACTTTCTATGTCGTCCTGCACACTTCCACTGATGTCCTGCACACTTTCTATGACGACCTGCACACTTCCACTGATGTCCTGCACACTTTCTGTGAGGTCCTGCACACTTCCACTGATGTCCTGCACACTTTCTGTGAGGTCCTGCACACTTCCACTAAAATCCTGCACACTTTCTATGTCGTCCTGCACACTTCCACTAATGTCCTGCACACTTTCTATGACGTCCTGCACACTTCCACTGATGTCCTGCACACTTTCTGTGAGGTCCTGCACACTTCCACTGATGTCCTGCACACTTTCTGTGAGGTCCTGCACACTCCCACTAAAGTCCTGCACACTTTCTATGAGGTCCTGCACATTTCTACTGATGTTCTGCACACTTTCTATGACGTCCTGCACACTTCCACTGATGTCCTGCACACTTTCTGTGAGGTCCTGCACACTTCCACTGAAGTCCTGCACACTTTCTATGTCGTCCTGCACACTTCCACTGATGTCCTGCACACTTTCTATGACGTCCTGCACACTTCCACTAATGTCCTGCACACTTTCTGTGAGGTCCGGCACACTTCCACTGATGTCCTGCACACTTTCTGTGAGGTCCTGCACACTTCCACTAAAATCCTGCACACTTTCTATGTCGTCCTGCACACTTCCACTAAAGTCCTGCACACTTTCTATGACGTCCTGTACACTTCCACTGATGTCCTGCACACTTTCTATGAGGTCCTGCACATTTCTACTGATGTTCTGCACACTTTCTATGACGTCCTGCACACTTCCACTGATGTCCTGCACACTATCTTTGACGTCCTGCACGCACTCCCACTGATGTCTTGCACACTCCCACTAAAGTCCTGCACACTTTCTATGAGGTCCTGCACACTTCTACTGATGTTCTGCACACTTTCTATGACGTCCTGCACACTTCCACTAATGTCCTGCACACTTTCTGTGAGGTCCTGCACACTTCCACTGATGTCCTGCACACTTTCTGTGAGGTCCTGCACACTCCCACTAAAGTCCTGCACACTTTCTATGAGGTCCTGCACACTTCCACTAATGTCCTGCACACTTTCTGTGACGTCCTGCACACTTCCACTGATGTCCTGCACACTTTCTGTGAGGTCCTGCACACTTCCACTGATGTCCTGCACACTTTCTGTGAGGTCCTGCACACTCCCACTAAAGTCCTGCACACTTTCTATGAGGTCCTGCACATTTCTACTGATGTTCTGCACACTTTCTATGACGTCCTGCACACTTCCACTGATGTCCTGCACACTTTCTGTGAGGTCCTGCACACTTCCACTGAAGTCCTGCACACTTTCTATGTCGTCCTGCACACTTCCACTGATGTCCTGCACACTTTCTATGACGTCCTGCACACTTCCACTAATGTCCTGCACACTTTCTGTGAGGTCCGGCACACTTCCACTGATGTCCTGCACACTTTCTGTGAGGTCCTGCACACTTCCACTAAAATCCTGCACACTTTCTATGTCGTCCTGCACACTTCCACTAATGTCCTGCACACTTTCTATGACGTCCTGCACACTTCATATGGCGTCCCACCCACTCCTACTAATGTCCTGCACTTTTTCTGTAAGGTCCTGCACACTCCCACTGATGTCCTGCACACTTTCTATAAGGTCGTGCACACTCTCACTAAGGTCCAGCACACTTTCTATGACGTCCTGCCCACTTTATATGGCGTCCTGCACACCTCCACTGATGTCCTGCACACTTTTTAAGACGTCCCGCGCACTCTCTCTGACGTCCTGCACCGTTCCACTGATGTCCTGCACACTTTCTATGACGTCCTGCACACTTCTACTAATATCCTGCGCACTTTCCATGACGTCCTGCACAGTCCCACTAAGGTCCGGCACACTTTCTATGGCGTCCTGCACACTCCCCCTAATGTCCTGCACACTTCCACTGATGTCCTGTACACTTTCTGTGAGGTCCTGCACACTTCCACTGATGTCCTGCACACTTTCTATGAGGTCCTGCACACTTCCACTAAAATCCTGCACACTTTCTATGTCGTCCTGCACACTTCCACTAATGTCCTGCACACTTTCTATGACGTCCTGCACACTTCCACTGATGTCCTGCGCACTTTCTGTGAGGTCCTGCACACTTCCACTGATGTCCTGCACACTTTCTGTGAGGTCCTGCACACTCCCACTGAAGTCCTGCACACTTTCTATGAGGTCCTGCACATTTCTACTGATGTTCTGCACACTTTCTATGACGTCCTGCACACTTCCACTGATGTCCTGCACACTTTCTGTGAGGTCCTGCACACTTCCACTGAAGTCCTGCATACTTTCTATGTCGTCCTGCACACTTCCACTGATGTCCTGCACACTTTCTATGACGTCCTGCACACTTCCACTGATGTCCTGCACACTTTCTGTGAGGTCCTGCACACTTCCACTGATGTCCTGCACACTTTCTGTGAGGTCCTGCACACTTCCACTAAAATCCTGCACACTTTCTATGTCGTCCTGCACACTTCCACTGATGTCCTGCACACTTTCTGTGAGGTCCTGCACACTTCCACTGAAGTCCTGCTTACTTTCTGTGAGGTCCTGCACACTTCCACTGAAGTCCTGCACACTTCCTATGTCGTCCTGCACACTTCCACTGATGTCCTGCACACTTTCTATGACGTCCTGCACACTTCCACTAATGTCCTGCACACTTTCTGTGAGGTCCGGCACACTTCCACTGATGTCCTGCACACTTTCTGTGAGGTCCTGCACACTTCCACTAAAATCCTGCACACTTTCTATGTCGTCCTGCACACTTCCACTAATGTCCTGCACACTTTCTATGACGTCCTGCACACTTTATATGGCGTCCCACCCACTCCTACTAATGTCCTGCACTTTTTCTGTAAGGTCCTGCACACTCCCACTGATGTCCTGCACACTTTCTATAAGGTCGTGCACACTCTCACTAAGGTCCAGCACACTTTCTATGACGTCCTGCCCACTTTATATGGCGTCCTGCACACCTCCACTGATGTCCTGCACACTTTTTAAGACGTCCCGCGCACTCTCTCTGACGTCCTGCACCGTTCCACTGATGTCCTGCACACTTTCTATGACGTCCTGCACACTTCTACTAATATCCTGCGCACTTTCCATGACGTCCTGCACAGTCCCACTAAGGTCCGGCACACTTTCTATGGCGTCCTGCACACTCCCCCTAATGTCCTGCACACTTCCACTGAAGTCCTGCACACTTTCTGTGAGGTCCTGCACACTCCCACTAAAGTCCTGCACACTTTCTATGAGCTCCTGCACACTTCCACTAAAATCCTGCACACTTTCTATGTCGTCCTGCACACTTCCAATAATGTTCTGCGCACCTTCTATGGCGTCCTGCACACTCCCCCTAATGTCCTGCACACTTCCACTGATGTCCTGCACACTTCCACTGATGTCCTGCACACTTTCTGTGAGGTCCTGCACACTCCCACTGAAGTCCCTGCACACTTTCTATGAGGTCCTGCACATTTCTACTGATGTTCTGCACACTTTCTATGACGTCCTGCACACTTCCACTGATGTCCTGCACACTTTCTGTGAGGTCCTGCACACTTCCACTGAAGTCCTGCATACTTTCTATGTCGTCCTGCACACTTCCACTGATGTCCTGCACACTTTCTATGACGTCCTGCACACTTCCACTGATGTCCTGCACACTTTCTGTGAGGTCCTGCACACTTCCACTGATGTCCTGCACACTTTCTGTGAGGTCCTGCACACTTCCACTAAAATCCTGCACACTTTCTATGTCGTCCTGCACACTTCCACTGATGTCCTGCACACTTTCTGTGAGGTCCTGCACACTTCCACTGAAGTCCTGCTTACTTTCTGTGAGGTCCTGCACACTTCCACTGAAGTCCTGCACACTTTCTATGTCGTCCTGCACACTTCCACTGATGTCCTGCACACTTTCTATGACGTCCTGCACACTTCCACTGATGTCCTGCACACTTTCTGTGAGGTCCTGCACACTTCCACTGATGTCCTGCACACTTTCTGTGAGGTCCTGCACACTTCCACTAAAATCCTGCACACTTTCTATGTCGTCCTGCACACTTCCACTAATGTCCTGCACACTTTCTATGACGTCCTGCACACTTCCACTGATGTCCCGCACACTTTCTGTGAGGTCCTGCACACTTCCACTGATGTCCTGCACACACTGTGAGGTCCTGCACACTTCCACTGAAGTCCTGCACACACTTTCTATGAGGTCCTGCACATTTCTCACGATGTTCTGCACACTTTCTATGACGTCCTGCACACTTCCACTGATGTCCTGCACACTTTCTGTGAGGTCCTGCACACTTCCACTGAAGTCCTGCACACTTTCTATGTCGTCCTGCACTTCCACTGATGTCCTGCACACTTTCTATGACGTCCTGCACACTTCCACTAATGTCCTGCACACTTTCTGTGAGGTCCGGCACACTTCCACTGATGTCCTGCACACTTTCTGTGAGGTCCTGCACACTTCCACTAAAATCCTGCACACACTTTCTATGTCGTCCTGCACACTTCCACTAAAGTCCTGCACACTTTCTATGACGTCCTGCACACTTCCACTGATGTCCTGCACACTTTCTATGAGGTCCTGCACATTTCCACTGATGTTCTGCACACTTTCTATGACGTCCTGCACACACTTCCACTGATGTCCTGCACACTATCTTTGACGTCCTGCACACTCACTGATGTCTTGCACACTCCACCAAAGTCCTGCACACTTTCTATGAGGTCCTGCACACTTCTACTGATGTTCTGCACACTTTCTATGTCGTCCTGCACACTTCCCACTGGATGTCCTGCACACTTTCTATGACGTCCTGCACACTTCCACTGATGTCCTGCACACTTTCTATGTCGTCCTGCACACTTCCACTGATGTCCCTGCACACTTTCTATGACGTCCTGCACACTTCCCCCTCTGCAAGGCGTCCTGCACACTTTCCTAATATCTCCTGCGTCTACACTTCCACTAATGTCCTGAACACTTTCTATGGGCTGAGTACACTTTCTATAAGGCGTGCACACTTTCTGTCCTGCACACTTCCACTGATGTCCTGCACACTTTCTGGCAGGTCCTGCACACTTCCACTGAGTCCTGCACACTTTCTATGACGTCCTGCTTCTCACTGCACCTGCCACCGATGTCCTGCACACTTATGATCTATGACTGCACACCCTTCTACTAATGTCCTGCACACTTTCCATGACGTCCTGCACAGCTGATGTCCTGCACACTTTCTATATGACGTCCTGCACTCCCAATGTCCTGCACACTTCCCACTGATGTTCTGCACACTTTCTATGAGGTCCTGCACACTTCCCACTGATGTCCTCCCCTTTTCTATGACGTCCTGCACACTGCCACTAATTAGGTCCCTACTCCCACTTTTTCTATGAGGTCCTTCATACTTCACTGATGTCCTGCACACTTTCTGAGAGGTCCTGCACACTTCCTGATGTCCTGCACACTTTCCCACTGATGTCCTGCACACTATCTTTGACGTCCTGCACACCCACTGATGTCTTGCACACTCCCACTAAGAGTACTGCACACTTTCTGCAGAGGGTCCTGCACACTTTACTGATGTTCCTGCACACTTTCTATGACGTCCTGCACAATTCCACCATCATGTCCTGCACTTTTTCTATGACGTCCTGCACACCTCCCACTGATGTCCTGCACACTTTCTATGAGTCCTGCACAC
Organism: Aplectana chamaeleonis; assembly: GCA_029168955.1. NCBI lineage: Eukaryota > Metazoa > Nematoda > Chromadorea > Rhabditida > Cosmocercidae > Aplectana > Aplectana chamaeleonis. Next base: position 60,331 of record JAPDOI010000757.1, read on the forward strand.
TTCCACTGAGCACACCTTCCCAGTCGCTGCACCTTTTCTATGACGTCCTGCACACTTTATATGGCGTCCCACTCCACTAATGTCCTGCACATTTTCTATGTAAGGTCCTGCACACTCCCCACTAATGTCCTGCACACACTTTCTATGAGGTCCTGCACACTTCCACTAAGGTCCTGCACACTTTCTATGACGTCCTGCACACTTCCACCAGTCTGCACACTTTCTATGTCGTCCTGCACACTCCCACTTTAAGACGTCCACACTCTTCTATGACGTCCTGCACACTTCACTGATGTCCTGCACACTTTCTATGCTGACGTCCTGCACACTCCCACTAATGTCCTGGAACACTCCACTGATGTCCTGCACCTTTCTATAAGGTCCTGCACACTCCCACTGGAGTCCACTGCACACTTTCTATGATGTCCTGCACACTTCCCACTGACGTCCTGCACACCCTCCACTGATGTCCTGCACACTTTCTGTGAGAGTTCTGCACAACTTCCACTATGCACACTCTCTATGAGGTCCTGCACACTTCCACTGATGTCCTGCACTTTCTATGACGTCCTGCACACTTCTACTGATGTCTGCACACTTTCTATGACGTCTGCCTCCCCAAAGACCTATGAGGTCCTGCACACCTTCCACCGATGTCTGCACACTTTCTATGACGTCCCTGCACACTTCCACTGATGTCCTGCACACTTTCTATGACGTCCTGCACACTTCCACTGATGTCCCTGCACACTATTCTGATGAGGTCCTGCACACTTCCACTGAAGTCCTGCACACTTTCTGTCGTCCTGACAATGTCCTGCACACTTTCTATGACGTCCTGCACACTCCACTGGATGTCCTGCACACTTTCTGTGAGGTCCTGCACACTTCCACTGATGTCCTGCACACTTTCGCATGAGGTCGTGCACACTTCTACCAGGTCCCCAGCACACTTTCTATGAGGTCCTGCACACACTTCCACCTGATGTCCTGCACACTTTCTATGAGGTCCTGCACACTTGCACTAAAGTTCTACACATTTTCTATGAGGTCCTGCACACTTCCACTGATGTCCTGCACACTTTCTATGACGTCCTGCACACTTCCACTGATGTCCTGCACACTCCTGTGAGGTCCTGCACACGTCCTGCACACTCCCAGTGATGTCCTGCACACTTTCTATGACGTCCTGCACACTTTATATGGCGTCCACCCACCTCACTGATGTCCTGCACACTTTTTTTCTCTCTGAAGGTCCTGCACACTTCCACTGATGTCCTGCACACTTTCTATGACGTCGTGCACACTCTCCTAATGTCCTGCACACTTTCTATGAGGTCCTGCACACTTCCACTAAGGTCCTGCACACTTTCTATGGCGTTATGCCGTCCTGCACACTTCCACTGATGTCCTGCACACTTTCTGCTGACGTCCTGCCTCCACTGATCCTACACTGCCACACTTTCCACGTGCCCTGTCTACACATGTCCACTGAGTCAGCACACTTTCTATGGCGTCCTGCACTCCCCACTGATGTCCTGCACACTTTCTATGAGGTGTTGCACACTTCCACTGATGTCCTGCACACTTTCCCACTGATACCCACTTTATATGACGTCCTGCACACGCCTCTGTGAGGTCCTGCACACTCCACTGAGTCCTGCCACACTTTCTATGTCGTCCTGCACACTTCCACTGATGTACTGCACACTTTATATGACGTCCTGCACACTCCACTGATGTCCTGCACACTTTCTGTGAGGTCCTGCACACTTCCACTATGGTCCTGCACACTTTCTGTGAGGTCCTGCACACTTCCACTGAGTCCTGCACACTTTCCATGTCGTCCTGCACACTCCCACTAAGGTCCTGCACACACTTTCTATGACGTCCTGCACATCTCACTAAGGTCCTGCACACTCTCACTTTTTTCTATGAGGTCCTGCACACTTCCACTGATGTCCTGCACACTTTCTGTGGAGTCCTGCACACTTCCACTAATGTCCTGCACACTTTCTGTGAGGTCCTGCACACACTTCCACCAAAATCCTGCACACTTTCTATGTCGTCCTGCACACTTCCCACTAATGTCCTGCACACTTTCTATGACGTCCTGCACACTTCCACACTAATGTCCTGCACACTTTCTGTGAGGTCCTGCACACTTCCACCAATCCTGCACACTTCTATGTCGTCCTGCACACTTCCACTGATGTCCTGCACACTTTCTTTAAGGACGTCCTGCACCACTTCACCGGGATGTCCTGCACACTTTTCATATGACGTCCTGCACACTGTCCTCTCACCAAAGTCCTGCACACTGTTTCTGCACACTATGGTCCTGCACACTCTCACACACCCTTCCTGAAATCCTGCACACTTTCTATGAGGTCCTGCACACTTCCACTGGAGTCCTGCACCTTTTTCTATGAGGTCCTGCACACTCCCACTGATGTCCTGCACACTTTCTATGACGTCCGTGCACTAAACTCTCCTTAAGATGTCCTGCACACACACATTTTCTATGACGTCCTGCACACTCCACTGATGTCCTGCATTTTCTGTGAGGTCCTGCACACTTCCACCAGAAATGTCCTGCACACTTCCTCTGATGTCCTGCACACTTTCTACTGTGTCCTGCACATTCACACTAATGTCCTGCACACTCCCACTTATGTCCCTAGCACACTTTCTGTGAGGTCCCTGCACACACTCACTGCAATGTCCTGCACACACTTTTTCTATGAGGTCCTGCACACTTCCACTGATTTCCTGCACACTCTTTATGACGTCCTGCACACTTCTATTGATGGCGTCCTGCACACTCCACTGACGTCCTGCACACTGACGTCCTGCACGCATAATCCCGCACTCCCTGATATCTTGCACCTCCCACTGGATGTCCTGCACACTTTCTATGAGGTCCTGCACACTCCACTGATGTTCTGCACACTTTCTATGACGTCCTGCACATCCCACTAATGTTCCTGCACTTTCTATGACGTCCTGCACACTTCCACTGAAGGTCCTGCACACTTTCTATGACGTCCTGCACACTTTAAATGGCGTCCCTGCACCCACTCCCACCTAATGTCCCGGCACACTTTCTGTGACGTCCTGCACCTCCACTGATGTCTGCACACTTTCTATGTCGTGATGCACACTCTCACTAAGGTCCTGCACACACTTTCTATGAGGTCCTGCACACTTCCACTGATGTCCTGCACACTTTCTACTGAGGTCCTGCACACTCTCACAATGTCCTGCACACTCTATGACGTCCTGCACACTTCCACTGATGTCCTGCACACTTTCTATGAGGTCCTGCACACTTCCACCCTAATGTCCTGCACACTTTTCTGACGTCCTGCTTACCTCCCCACTGATCCCTGCACACTTTATATGGCGTCCTACACACACTCCACTAAATGTCCTGCACACTTATATATCTGTAAGGTCCTGCACACACTCCCACCTGATGTCCTGCACACTTTCTATGTCGTCCTGCACACTTCCCTGATGTCCCTGCACTTCCACTGATGACTGCACACTTTATATGAGGTCCTGCACACTTCCACCATTGATGTCCTGCACACTTCTATGATCGTCCTGCACACTTCTATGAGGTTCTGCAGACTTTCCCACTGACGTCCTGCACACTTTCTATGAGGTCCTGCACACTTCCAACTAATGTCCTGCACACTTTCCATGTCAGGTCCTGCACACTCCCACTGAGGTCCTGCACACTTTCTATAAGGTCGTGCACACTTCTGTAAGGTCCAGCACACTTTCTATGACGTCCTGCACTTCCTGGATGTCCTGCACACTCTGAGGTCCTGCACACTTCCACTGATGTCCTGCACACTTTTCTATGACGTCTGCACACTTCCACCAAAATCCTGCACACTTTCTATGTCGTCCTGCACACTCCACTCCCACTAATGTCCTGTACACACTTTCTATGAGGTCCTGCACACTCCACTAACACTTCCACTGATGTCCTGCACACTTTCTGTATGGTCCTGCACACTTCCACTTTTCCTGCACACTGATGTTCATATGACGACGTCCTGCACACTTCCACTCACATATGTCCTGCACTACCACTATGACGTCCTGCACACTTCCACTGATGTCCTGCACACTTTCTGTGAGGTCCTGCACACTTCCACTGATGTCCTGCACACTTTCTGTGAGGTCCTGCACACTCCCACTAAAGTCCTGCACACTTTCTATGAGGTCCTGCACATTTCTACCGATGTTCTGCACACTTTCTATGACGTCCTGCACACTTCCACTGATGTCCTGCACACTTTCTGTGAGGTCCTGCACACTTCCACTGAAGTCCTGCACACTTTCTATGTCGTCCTGCACACTTCCACCGGGATGTCCTGCACACTTTCTATGACGTCCTGCACACTTCCACTGATGTCCTGCACACTTTCTGTGAGGTCCTGCACACTCCCACTGATGTCCTGCACACTTTCTGTGAGGTCCTGCACACTTCCACTAAAATCCTGCACACTTTCTATGTCGTCCTGCACACTTCCACTAAAGTCCTGCACACTTTCTATGACGTCCTGCACACTTCCACTGATGTCCTGCACACTTTCTATGAGGTCCTGCACATTTCTACTGATGTTCTGCACACTTTCTATGACGTCCTGCACACTTCCACTGATGTCCTGCACACTATCTTTGACGTCCTGCACGCACTCCCACTGATGTCTTGCACACTCCCACTAAAGTCCTGCACACTTTCTATGAGGTCCTGCACACTTCTACTGATGTTCTGCACACTTTCTATGACGTCCTGCACAATTCCACTAATGTCCTGCACACTTTCTGTGAGGTCCTGCACACTTCCACTGATGTCCTGCACACTTTCTGTGAGGTCCTGCACACTTCCACTGATGTCCTGCACACTTTCTGTGAGGTCCTGCACACTTCCACTAAAATCCTGCACACTTTCTATGTCGTCCTGCACACTTCCACTAATGTCCTGCACACTTTCTATGACGTCCTGCACACTTCCACTGATGTCCTGCACACTTTCTGTGAGGTCCTGCACACTTCCACTGATGTCCTGCACACTTTCTGTGAGGTCCTGCACACTCCCACTAAAGTCCTGCACACTTTCTATGAGGTCCTGCACATTTCTACTGATGTTCTGCACACTTTCTATGACGTCCTGCACACTTCCACTGATGTCCTGCACACTTTCTGTGACGTCCTGCACACTTCCACTAAAATCCTGCACACTTTCTATGTCGTCCTGCACACTTCCACTAATGTCCTGCACACTTTCTATGACGTCCTGCACACTTCCACTGATGTCCTGCACACTTTCTATGAGGTCCTGCACATTTCTACTGATGTTCTGCACACTTTCTATGACGTCCTGCACACTTCCACTGATGTCCTGCACACTATCTTTGACGTCCTGCACGCACTCCCACTGATGTCTTGCACACTCCCACTAAAGTCCTGCACACTTTCTATGAGGTCCTGCACACTTCTACTGATGTTCTGCACACTTTCTATGACGTCCTGCACAATTCCACTAATGTCCTGCACACTTTCTGTGAGGTCCTGCACACTTCCACTGATGTCCTGCACACTTTCTGTGAGGTCCTGCACACTTCCACTGATGTCCTGCACACTTTCTGTGAGGTCCTGCACACTTCCACTAAAATCCTGCACACTTTCTATGTCGTCCTGCACACTTCCACTAATGTCCTGCACACTTTCTATGACGTCCTGCACACTTCCACTGATGTCCTGCACACTTTCTGTGAGGGCCGGCACACTTCCACTGATGTCCTGCACACTTTCTGTGAGGTCCTGCACACTCCCACTGAAGTCCTGCACACTTTCTATGAGGTCCTGCACATTTCTACTGATGTTCTGCACACTTTCTATGACGTCCTGCACACTTCCACTGATGTCCTGCACACTTTCTGTGAGGTCCTGCACACTTCCACTGAAGTCCTGCACACTTTCTGTGAGGTCCTGCACACTTCCACTGATGTCCTGCACACTTTCTGTGAGGTCCTGCACACTTCCACTAAAATCCTGCACACTTTCTATGAGGTCCTGCACATTTCTACCGATGTTCTGCACACTTTCTATGACGTCCTGCACATTTCCTCTGATGTCCTCCACACTTTCTGTGAGGTCCTGCACACTTCCACTGAAGTCCTGCACACTTTCTATGTCGTCCTGCACACTTCCACTGATGTCCTGCACACTTTCTATGACGTCCTGCACACTTCCACTGATGTCCTGCACACTTTCTGTGAGGTCCTGCACACTTCCACTGATGTCCTGCACACTTTCTGTGAGGTCCTGCACACTTCCACTAAAATCCTGCACACTTTCTATGTCGTCCTGCACACTTCCACTGATGTCCTGCACACTTTCTGTGAGGTCCTGCACACTTCCACTGAAGTCCTGCTTACTTTCTGTGAGGTCCTGCACACTTCCACTGAAGTCCTGCACACTTTCTATGTCGTCCTGCACACTTCCACTGATGTCCTGCACACTTTCTATGACGTCCTGCACACTTCCACTGATGTCCTGCACACTTTCTGTGAGGTCCTGCACACTTCCACTGATGTCCTGCACACTTTCTGTGAGGTCCTGCACACTTCCACTAAAATCCTGCACACTTTCTATGTCGTCCTGCACACTTCCACTAATGTCCTGCACACTTTCTATGACGTCCTGCACACTTCCACTGATGTCCTGCACACTTTCTGTGAGGTCCTGCACACTTCCAGTGATGTCCTGCACACTTTCTGTGAGGTCCTGCACACTCCCACTAAAGTCCTGCACACTTTCTATGAGGTCCTGCACATTTCTACCGATGTTCTGCACACTTTCTATGACGTCCTGCACACTTCCACTGATGTCCTGCACACTTTCTGTGAGGTCCTGCACACTTCCACTGAAGTCCTGCACACTTTCTATGTCGTCCTGCACACTTCCACTGATGTCCTGCACACTTTCTATGACGTCCTGCACACTTCCACTAATGTCCTGCACACTTTCTGTGAGGTCCGGCACACTTCCACTGATGTCCTGCACACTTTCTGTGAGGTCCTGCACACTTCCACTAAAATCCTGCACACTTTCTATGTCGTCCTGCACACTTCCACTAATGTCCTGCACACTTTCTGTGAGGTCCGGCACACTTCCACTGATGTCCTGCACACTTTCTGTGAGGTCCTGCACACTTCCACTAAAATCCTGCACACTTTCTATGTCGTCCTGCACACTTCCACTGATGTCCTGCACACTTTCTGTGAGGTCCTGCACACTTCCAGTGATGTCCTGCACACTTTCTGTGAGGTCCTGCACACTCCCACTAAAGTCCTGCACACTTTCTATGAGGTCCTGCACATTTCTACCGATGTTCTGCACACTTTCTATGACGTCCTGCACACTTCCACTGATGTCCTGCACACTTTCTGTGAGGTCCTGCACACTTCCACTGAAGTCCTGCACACTTTCTATGTCGTCCTGCACACTTCCACTGATGTCCTGCACACTTTCTATGACGTCCTGCACACTTCCACTAATGTCCTGCACACTTTCTGTGAGGTCCGGCACACTTCCACTGATGTCCTGCACACTTTCTGTGAGGTCCTGCACACTTCCACTAAAATCCTGCACACTTTCTATGTCGTCCTGCACACTTCCACTAAAGTCCTGCACACTTTCTATGACGTCCTGCACACTTCCACTGATGTCCTGCACACTTTCTATGAGGTCCTGCACATTTCTACTGATGTTCTGCACACTTTCTATGACGTCCTGCACACTTCCACTGATGTCCTGCACACTATCTTTGACGTCCTGCACGCACTCCCACTGATGTCTTGCACACTCCCACTAAAGTCCTGCACACTTTCTATGAGGTCCTGCACACTTCTACTGATGTTCTGCACACTTTCTATGACGTCCTGCACATTTCTACTGATGTTCTGCACACTTTCTATGACGTCCTGCACACTTCCACTGATGTCCTGCACACTATCTTTGACGTCCTGCACGCACTCCCACTGATGTCTTGCACACTCCCACTAAAGTCCTGCACACTTTCTATGAGGTCCTGCACACTTCTACTGATGTTCTGCACACTTTCTATGACGTCCTGCACAATTCCACTAATGTCCTGCACACTTTCTGTGAGGTCCTGCACACTTCCACTGATGTCCTGCACACTTTCTGTGAGGTCCTGCACACTTCCACTGATGTCCTGCACACTTTCTGTGAGGTCCTGCACACTTCCACTAAAATCCTGCACACTTTCTATGTCGTCCTGCACACTTCCACTAATGTCCTGCACACTTTCTATGACGTCCTGCACACTTCCACTGATGTCCTGCACACTTTCTGTGAGGTCCTGCACACTTCACTGATGTCCTGCACACTTTCTGTGAGGTCCTGCCCACTCCCACTAAAGTCCTGCACACTTTCTATGAGGTCCTGCACATTTCTACTGATGTTCTGCACACTTTCTATGACGTCCTGCACACTTCCACTGATGTCCTGCACACTTTCTGTGACGTCCTGCACACTTCCACTAAAATCCTGCACACTTTCTATGACGTCCTGCACACTTCCACTGATGTCCTGCACACTTTCTATGAGGTCCTGCACATTTCTACTGATGTTCTGCACACTTTCTATGACGTCCTGCACACTTCCACTGATGTCCTGCACACTATCTTTGACGTCCTGCACGCACTCCCACTGATGTCTTGCACACTCCCACTAAAGTCCTGCACACTTTCTATGAGGTCCTGCACACTTCTACTGATGTTCTGCACACTTTCTATGACGTCCTGCACAATTCCACTAATGTCCTGCACACTTTCTGTGAGGTCCTGCACACTTCCACTGATGTCCTGCACACTTTCTGTGAGGTCCTGCACACTTCCACTGATGTCCTGCATACTTTCTGTGAGGTCCTGCACACTTCCACTAAAATCCTGCACACTTTCTATGTCGTCCTGCACACTTCCACTAATGTCCTGCACACTTTCTATGACGTCCTGCACACTTCCACTGATGTCCTGCACACTTTCTATGACGTCCTGCACACTTCCACTAATGTCCTGCACACTTTCTGTGAGGTCCGGCACACTTCCACTGATGTCCTGCACACTTTCTGTGAGGTCCTGCACACTTCCACTAAAATCCTGCACACTTTCTATGTCGTCCTGCACACTTCCACTAAAGTCCTGCACACTTTCTATGACGTCCTGCACACTTCCACTGATGTCCTGCACACTTTCTATGAGGTCCTGCACATTTCTACTGATGTTCTGCACACTTTCTATGACGTCCTGCACACTTCCACTGATGTCCTGCACACTATCTTTGACGTCCTGCACGCACTCCCACTGATGTCTTGCACACTCCCACTAAAGTCCTGCACACTTTCTATGAGGTCCTGCACACTTCTACTGATGTTCTGCACACTTTCTATGACGTCCTGCACATTTCTACTGATGTTCTGCACACTTTCTATGACGTCCTGCACACTTCCACTGATGTCCTGCACACTATCTTTGACGTCCTGCACGCACTCCCACTGATGTCTTGCACACTCCCACCAAAGTCCTGCACACTTTCTATGAGGTCCTGCACACTTCTACTGATGTTCTGCACACTTTCTATGACGTCCTGCACAATTCCACTAATGTCCTGCACACTTTCTGTGAGGTCCTGCACACTTCCACTGATGTCCTGCACACTTTCTGTGAGGTCCTGCACACTTCCACTGATGTCCTGCACACTTTCTGTGAGGTCCTGCACACTTCCACTAAAATCCTGCACACTTTCTATGTCGTCCTGCACACTTCCACTAATGTCCTGCACACTTTCTATGACGTCCTGCACACTTCCACTGATGTCCTGCACACTTTCTGTGAGGTCCTGCACACTTCCACTGATGTCCTGCACACTTTCTGTGAGGTCCTGCACACTCCCACTAAAGTCCTGCACACTTTCTATGAGGTCCTGCACATTTCTACTGATGTTCTGCACACTTTCTATGACGTCCTGCACACTTCCACTGATGTCCTGCACACTTTCTGTGACGTCCTGCACACTTCCACTAAAATCCTGCACACTTTCTATGACGTCCTGCACACTTCCACTAATGTCCTGCACACTTTCTATGACGTCCTGCACACTTCCACTGATGTCCTGCACACTTTCTATGAGGTCCTGCACATTTCTACTGATGTTCTGCACACTTTCTATGACGTCCTGCACACTTCCACTGATGTCCTGCACACTATCTTTGACGTCCTGCACGCACTCCCACTGATGTCTTGCACACTCCCACTAAAGTCCTGCACACTTTCTATGAGGTCCTGCACACTTCTACTGATGTTCTGCACACTTTCTATGACGTCCTGCACAATTCCACTAATGTCCTGCACACTTTCTGTGAGGTCCTGCACACTTCCACTGATGTCCTGCACACTTTCTGTGAGGTCCTGCACACTTCCACTGATGTCCTGCACACTTTCTGTGAGGTCCTGCACACTTCCACTAAAATCCTGCACACTTTCTATGTCGTCCTGCACACTTCCACTAATGTCCTGCACACTTTCTATGACGTCCTGCACACTTCCACTGATGTCCTGCACACTTTCTATAAGGTCGTGCACACTCTCACTAAGGTCCAGCACACTTTCTATGACGTCCTGCACACTTTATATGGCGTCCTGCACACCTCCACTGATGTCCTGCACACTTTTTAAGACGTCCCGCGCACTCTCTCTGACGTCCTGCACCGTTCCACTGATGTCCTGCACACTTTCTATGACGTCCTGCACACTTCTACTAATATCCTGCGCACTTTCCATGACGTCCTGCACAGTCCCACTAAGGTCCGGCACACTTTCTATGGCGTCCTGCACACTCCCCCTAATGTCCTGCACACTTCCACTGATGTCCTGCACACTTTCTGTGAGGTCCTGCACACTTCCACTGATGTCCTGCACACTTTCTGTGAGGTCCTTCACACTTCCACTAAAATCCTGCACACTTTCTATGTCGTCCTGCACACTTCCACTAATGTCCTGCACACTTTCTATGACGTCCTGCACACTTCCACTGATGTCCTGCACACTTTCTGTGAGGTCCTGCACACTTCCACTGATGTCCTGCACACTTTCTGTGAGGTCCTGCACACTCCCACTAAAGTCCTGCACACTTTCTATGAAGTCCTGCACATTTCTACTGATGTTCTGCACACTTTCTATGACGTCCTGCACACTTCCACTGATGTCCTGCACACTTTCTGTGAGGTCCTGCACACTTCCACTGAAGTCCTGCACACTTTCTATGTCGTCCTGCACACTTCCACTGATGGCCTGCACACTTTCTATGACGTCCTGCACACTTCCACTGATGTCCTGCACACTTTCTGTGAGGTCCTGCACACTTCCACTGATGTCCTGCACACTTTCTGTGAGGTCCTGCACACTTCCACTAAAATCCTGCACACTTTCTATGTCGTCCTGCACACTTTCACTGATGTCCTGCACACTTTCTGTGAGGTCCTGCACACTTCCACTGAAGTCCTGCTTACTTTCTGTGAGGTCCTGCACACTTCCACTGAAGTCCTGCACACTTTCTATGTCGTCCTGCACACTTCCACTGATGTCCTGCACACTTTCTATGACGTCCTGCACACTTCCACTGATGTCCTGCACACTTTCTGTGAGGTCCTGCACACTTCCACTGATGTCCTGCACACTTTCTGTGAGGTCCTGCACACTTCCACCTAAAAATCCTGCACACTTTCTATGTCGTCCTGCACACTTCCACTAATGTCCTGCACACTTTCTATGACGTCCTGCACACTTCCACTGATGTCCTGCACACTTTCTGTGAGGTCCTGCACACTTCCACTGATGTCCTGCACACTTTCTGTGAGGTCCTGCACACTCCCACTAAAGTCCTGCACACTTTCTATGAGGTCCTGCACATTTCTACTGATGTTCTGCACACTTTCTATGACGTCCTGCACACTTCCACTGATGTCCTGCACACTTTCTGTGAGGTCCTGCACACTTCCACTGAAGTCCTGCACACTTTCTATGTCGTCCTGCACACTTCCACTGATGTCCTGCACACTTTCTATGACGTCCTGCACACTTCCACTAATGTCCTGCACACTTTCTGTGAGGTCCGGCACACTTCCACTGATGTCCTGCACACTTTCTGTGAGGTCCTGCACACTTCCACTAAGATCCTGCACACTTTCTATGTCGTCCTGCACACTTCCACTAATGTCCTGCACACTTTCTATGACGTCCTGCACACTTCCACTGATGTCCTGCACACTTTCTATGAGGTCCTGCACATTTCTACTGATGTTCTGCACACTTTCTATGACGTCCTGCACACTTCCACTGATGTCCTGCACACTATCTTTGACGTCCTGCACGCACTCCCACTGATGTCTTGCACACTCCCACTAAAGTCCTGCACACTTTCTATGAGGTCCTGCACACTTCTACTGATGTTCTGCACACTTTCTATGACGTCCTGCACAATTCCACTAATGTCCTGCACACTTTCTGTGAGGTCCTGCACACTTCCACTGATGTCCTGCACACTTTCTGTGAGGTCCTGCACACTTCCACTGATGTCCTGCACACTTTCTGTGAGGTCCTGCACACTTCCACTAAAATCCTGCACACTTTCTATGTCGTCCTGCACACTTCCACTAATGTCCTGCACACTTTCTATGACGTCCTGCACACTTCCACTGATGTCCTGCACACTTTCTGTGAGGTCCTGCACACTTCCACTGATGTCCTGCACACTTTCTGTGAGGTCCTGCACACTCCCACTAAAGTCCTGCACACTTTCTATGAGGTCCTGCACATTTCTACTGATGTTCTGCACACTTTATATGACGTCCTGCACACTTCCACTGATGTCCTGCACACTTTCTGTGAGGTCCTGCACACTTCCACTGAAGTCCTGCACACTTTCTATGTCGTCCTGCACACTTCCACTGATGTCCTGCACACTTTCTATGACGTCCTGCACACTTCCACTGATGTCGTGCACACTTTCTGTGAGGTCCTGCACACTTCCACTGATGTCCTGCACACTTTCTGTGAGGTCCTGCACACTTCCACTAAAATCCTGCACACTTTCTATGTCGTCCTGCACACTTCCACTAATGTCCTGCACACTTTCTATGACGTCCTGCACACTTCCACTGATGTCCTGCACACTTTCTATGAGGTCCTGCACATTTCTACTGATGTTCTGCACACTTTCTATGACGTCCTGCACACTTCCACTGATGTCCTGCACACTATCTTTGACGTCCTGCACGCACTCCCACTGATGTCTTGCACACTCCCACTAAAGTCCTGCACACTTTCTATGAGGTCCTGCACACTTCTACTGATGTTCTGCACACATTCTATGACGTCCTGCACAATTCCACTAATGTCCTGCACGCTTTCTGTGAGGTCCTGCACACTTCCACTGATGTCCTGCACACTTTCTGTGAGGTCCTGCACACTTCCGCTGATGTCCTGCACACTTTCTGTGAGGTCCTGCACACTTCCACTAAAATCCTGCACACTTTCTATGTCGTCCTGCACACTTCCACTAATGTCCTGCACACTTTATATGACGTCCTGCACACTTCCACTGATGTCCTGCACACTTTCTGTGAGGTCCTGCACACTTCCACTGATGTCCTGCACACTTTCTGTGAGGTCCTGCACACTCCCACTAAAGTCCTGCACACTTTCTATGAGGTCCTGCACATTTCTACTGATGTTCTGCACACTTTCTATGACGTCCTGCACACTTCCACTGATGTCCTGCACACTTTCTGTGAGGTCCTGCACACTTCCACTGAAGTCCTGCACACTTTCTATGTCGTCCTGCACACTTCCACTGATCTCCTGCACACTTTCTATGACGTCCTGCACACTTCCACTGATGTCCTGCACACTTTCTGTGAGGTCCTGCACACTTCCACTGATGTCCTGCACACTTTCTGTGAGGTCCTGCACACTTCCACTGAAATCCTGCACACTTTCTATGTCGTCCTGCACACTTCCACTAATGTCCTGCACACTTTCTATGACGTCCTGCACACTTCCACTGATGTCCTGCACACTTTCTATGAGGTCCTGCACATTTCTACTGATGTTCTGCACACTTCCACTGATGTCCTGCACACTTTCTATAAGGTCGTGCACACTCTCACTAAGGTCCAGCACACTTTCTATGACGTCCTGCACACTTTATATGGCGTCCTGCACACCTCCACTGATGTCCTGCACACTTTTTAAGACGTCCCGCGCACTCTCTCTGACGTCCTGCACCGTTCCACTGATGTCCTGCACACTTTCTATGACGTCCTGCACACTTCTACTAATATCCTGCGCACTTTCCATGACGTCCTGCACAGTCCCACTAAGGTCCGGCACACTTTCTATGGCGTCCTGCACACTCCCCTAATGTCCTGCACACTTCCACTGATGTCCTGCACACTTTCTGTGAGGTCCTGCACACTTCCACTGATGTCCTGCACACTTTCTGTGAGGTCCTTCACACTTCCACTAAAATCCTGCACACTTTCTATGTCGTCCTGCACACTTCCACTAATGTCCTGCACACTTTCTATGACGTCCTGCACACTTCCACTGATGTCCTGCACACTTTCTGTGAGGTCCTGCACACTTCCACTGATGTCCTGCACACTTTCTGTGAGGTCCTGCACACTCCCACTAAAGTCCTGCACACTTTCTATGAAGTCCTGCACATTTCTACTGATGTTCTGCACACTTTCTATGACGTCCTGCACACTTCCACTGATGTCCTGCACACTTTCTGTGAGGTCCTGCACACTTCCACTGAAGTCCTGCACACTTTCTATGTCGTCCTGCACACTTCCACTGATGTCCTGCACACTTTCTATGACGTCCTGCACACTTCCACTGATGTCCTGCACACTTTCTGTGAGGTCCTGCACACTTCCACTGATGTCCTGCACACTTTCTGTGAGGTCCTGCACACTTCCACTAAAATCCTGCACACTTTCTATGTCGTCCTGCACACTTTCACTGATGTCCTGCACACTTTCTGTGAGGTCCTGCACACTTCCACTGAAGTCCTGCTTACTTTCTGTGAGGTCCTGCACACTTCCACTGAAGTCCTGCACACTTTCTATGTCGTCCTGCACACTTCCACTGATGTCCTGCACACTTTCTATGACGTCCTGCACACTTCCACTGATGTCCTGCACACTTTCTGTGAGGTCCTGCACACTTCCACTGATGTCCTGCACACTTTCTGTGAGGTCCTGCACACTTCCACTAAAATCCTGCACACTTTCTATGTCGTCCTGCACACTTCCACTAATGTCCTGCACACTTTCTATGACGTCCTGCACACTTCCACTGATGTCCTGCACACTTTCTGTGAGGTCCTGCACACTTCCACTGATGTCCTGCACACTTTCTGTGAGGTCCTGCACACTCCCACTAAAGTCCTGCACACTTTCTATGAGGTCCTGCACATTTCTACTGATGTTCTGCACACTTTCTATGACGTCCTGCACACTTCCACTGATGTCCTGCACACTTTCTGTGAGGTCCTGCACACTTCCACTGAAGTCCTGCACACTTTCTATGTCGTCCTGCACACTTCCACTGATGTCCTGCACACTTTCTATGACGTCCTGCACACTTCCACTAATGTCCTGCACACTTTCTGTGAGGTGCGGCACACTTGCACTGGTGTCCTGCCCACTTTCTGTGAGGTCCTGCACACTTCCACTAAGATCCTGCACACTTTCTGTGTCGTCCTGCACACTTCCACTAATGTCCTGCACACTTTCTATGACGTCCTGCACACTTCCACTGATGTCCTGCACACTTTCTATGAGGTCCTGCACATTTCTACTGATGTTCTGCACACTTTCTATGACGTCCTGCACACTTCCACTGATGTCCTGCACACTATCTTTGACGTCCTGCACGCACTCCCACTGATGTCTTGCACACTCCCACTAAAGTCCTGCACACTTTCTATGAGGTCCTGCACACTTCTACTGATGTTCTGCACACTTTCTATGACGTCCTGCACAATTCCACTAATGTCCTGCACACTTTCTGTGAGGTCCTGCACACTTCCACTGATGTCCTGCACACTTTCTGTGAGGTCCTGCACACTTCCACTGATGTCCTGCACACTTTCTGTGAGGTCCTGCACACTTCCACTAAAATCCTGCACACTTTCTATGTCGTCCTGCACACTTCCACTAATGTCCTGCACACTTTCTATGACGTCCTGCACACTTCCACTGATGTCCTGCACACTTTCTGTGAGGTCCGGCACACTTCCACTGATGTCCTGCACACTTTCTGTGAGGTCCTGCACACTCCCACTGAAGTCCTGCACACTTTCTATGAGGTCCTGCACATTTCTACTGATGTTCTGCACACTTTATATGACGTCCTGCACACTTCCACTGATGTCCTGCACACTTTCTGTGAGGTCCTGCACACTTCCACTGAAGTCCTGCACACTTTCTATGTCGTCCTGCACACTTCCACTGATGTCCTGCACACTTTCTATGACGTCCTGCACACTTCCACTGATGTCCTGCACACTTTCTGTGAGGTCCTGCACACTTCCACTGTTGTCCTGCACACTTTCTGTGAGGTCCTGCACACTTCCACTAAAATCCTGCACACTTTCTATGTCGTCCTGCACACTTCCACTAATGTCCTGCACACTTTCTATGACGTCCTGCACACTTCCACTGATGTCCTGCACACTTTCTATGATGTCCTGCACATTTCTACTGATGTTCTGCACACTTTCTATGACGTCCTGCACACTTCCACTGATGTCCTGCACACTATCTTTGACGTCCTGCACGCACTCCCACTGATGTCCTGCACACTCCCACCAAAGTCCTGCACACTTTCTATGAGGTCCTGCACACTTCTACTGATGTTCTGCACACATTCTATGACGTCCTGCACAATTCCACTAATGTCCTGCACGCTTTCTGTGAGGTCCTGCACACTTCCACTGATGTCCTGCACACTTTCTGTGAGGTCCTGCACACTTCCACTGATGTCCTGCACACTTTCTGTGAGGTCCTGCACACTTCCACTAAAATCCTGCACACTTTCTATGTCGTCCTGCACACTTCCACTAATGTCCTGCACACTTTATATGACGTCCTGCACACTTCCACTGATGTCCTGCACACTTTCTGTGAGGTCCTGCACACTTCCACTGATGTCCTGCACACTTTCTGTGAGGTCCTGCACACTCCCACTAAAGTCCTGCACACTTTCTATGAGGTCCTGCACATTTCTACTGATGTTCTGCACACTTTCTATGACGTCCTGCACACTTCCACTGATGTCCTGCACACTTTCTGTGAGGTCCTGCACACTTCCACTGAAGTCCTGCACACTTTCTATGTCGTCCTGCACACTTCCACTGATCTCCTGCACACTTTCTATGACGTCCTGCACACTTCCACTGATGTCCTGCACACTTTCTGTGAGGTCCTGCACACTTCCACTGATGTCCTGCACACTTTCTGTGAGGTCCTGCACACTTCCACTGAAATCCTGCACACTTTCTATGTCGTCCTGCACACTTCCACTAATGTCCTGCACACTTTCTATGACGTCCTGCACACTTCCACTGATGTCCTGCACACTTTCTATGAGGTCCTGCACATTTCTACTGATGTTCTGCACACTTTCTATGACGTCCTGCACACTTCCACTGATGTCCTGCACACTTTCTGTGAGGTCCTGCACACTTCCACTGAAGTCCTGCACACTTTCTATGTCGTCCTGCACACTTCCACTGATGTCCTGCACACTTTCTGTGAGGTCCTGCACACTTCCACTGAAGTCCTGCACACTTTCTATGTCGTCCTGCACACTTCCACTGATGTCCTGCACACTTTCTATGACGTCTTGCACACTTCCTCTGATGTCCTGCACACTTTCTATTACGTCCTGCACACTCACACTAATGTCCTGAACACTACCACTGATGTTCTGCGCACTTTCTATGAGGTCCTGCACACTCTCACTAAGGTCCTCCCCTTTTTCTATGAGGTCCTGCACACTCCCACTTAGGTCCTGCTTTTTTTCTATGAGGTCCTTCATACTTCCACTGATGTCCTGCACACTCTTTATGACGTCCTGCACACTTTAAATGGCGTCCTGCACACTCCCACTGATGTCCTGCACACTATCTTTGACGTCCTGCACGCACTCCCACTGATGTCTTGCACACTCCCACTAAAGTCCTGCACACTTTCTATGAGGTCCTGCCCACTTCTACTGATGTTCTGCACACTTTCTATGACGTCCTGCACAATTCCACTAATGTCCTGCACACTTTCTATGACGTCCTGCACACTTCCACTGATGTCCTGCACACTTTCTGTGAGGTCCTGCACACTTCCACTGAAGTCCTGCACACTTCCAGTGATGTACTGCACCTTTTCTATGACGTCCTGCACACTTTATATGGCGTCCCACCCACTCCCACTAATGTCCTGCACTTTTTCTGTAAGGTCCTGCACACTCCCACTGATGTCCTGCACACTTTCTATAAGGTCGTGCACACTCCCACTAAGGTCCAGCACACTTTCTATGAGGTCCTGCACACTTCCACTGAAGTCCTGCACACTTTCTATGTCGTCCTGCACACTTCCAGTGATGTACTGCACCTTTTCTATGACGTCCTGCACACTTTATATGGCGTCCCACCCACTCCTACTAATGTCCTGCACTTTTTCTGTAAGGTCCTGCACACTCCCACTGATGTCCTGCACACTTTCTATAAGGTCGTGCACACTCTCACTAAGGTCCAGCACACTTTCTATGACGTCCTGCACACTTTATATGGCGTCCTGCACACCTCCACTGATGTCCTGCACACTTTTTTAAGACGTCCCTTGCACTCTCTCTGACGTCCTGCACCGTTCCACTGATGTCCTGCACACTTTCTATGACGTCCTGCACACTTCTACTAATGTCCTGCGCACTTTCCATGACGTCCTGCACAGTCCCACTAAGGTCCGGCACACTTTCTATGGCGTCCTGCACACTCCCACTAATGTCCTGCACACTTCCACTGATGTCCTGCACACTTACTGTGAGGTCCTGCACACTTCCACTGATGTCCTGCACACTTTCTGTGAGGTCCTGCACACTTCCACTAAAATCCTGCACACTTTCTATGTCGTCCTGCACACTTCCACTAATGTCCTGCACACTTTCTATGACGTCCTGCACACTTCCACTGATGTCCTGCACACTTTCTGTGAGGTCCTGCACACTTCCACTGATGTCCTGCACACTTTCAATGAGGTCCTGCACATTTCTACTGATGTTCTGCACACTTTCTATGACGTCCTGCACACTTCCAATGATGTCCTGCACACTTTCTGTGAGGTCCTGCACACTTTATATGGCGTCCCACCCACTCCCACTAATGTCCTGCACTTTTTCTGTAAGGTCCTGCACACTCCCACTGATGTCCTGCACACTTTCTATAAGGTCGTGCACACTCCCACTAAGGTCCAGCACACTTTCTATGAGGTCCTGCACACTTCCACTGAAGTCCTGCACACTTTCTATGTCGTCCTGCACACTTCCAGTGATGTACTGCACCTTTTCTATGACGTCCTGCACACTTTATATGGCGTCCCACCCACTCCTACTAATGTCCTGCACTTTTTCTGTAAGGTCCTGCACACTCCCACTGATGTCCTGCACACTTTCTATAAGGTCGTGCACACTCCACCAAGGTCCAGCACACTTTCTATGACGTCCTGCACACTTTATATGGCGTCCTGCACACCTCCACTGATGTCCTGCACACTTTTAAGACGTCCCGCACACTCTCTCTGACGTCCTGCACCGTTCCACTGATGTCCTGCACACTTTCTATGACGTCCTGCACACTTCTACTAATGTCCTGCGCACTTTCCATGACGTCCTGCACAGTCCCACTAAGGTCCGGCACACTTTCTATGGCGTCCTGCACACTCCCACTAATGTCCTGCACACTTCCACTGATGTCCTGCACACTTTCTGTGAGGTCCTGCACACTTCCACTGATGTCCTGCACACTTTCTGTGAGGTCCTGCACACTTCCACTAAAATCCTGCACACTTTCTATGTCGTCCTGCACACTTCCACTAATGTCCTGCACACTTTCTATGACGTCCTGCACACTTCCACTGATGTCCTGCACACTTTCTGTGAGGTCCTGCACACTTCCACTGATGTCCTGCACACTTTCAATGAGGTCCTGCACATTTCTACTGATGTTCTGCACACTTTGTATGACGTCCTGCACACTCCCACTGATGTCCTGCACACTTTCCATGACGTCCTGCACACTTCCACTGATGTCCTGCACACTTTCTATGACGTCCTGCACACTTCCACTGATGTCCTGCACACTTTCTATGACGTCCTGCACACTTCCACTGATGTCCTGCACACTGCCACTGATGTCCTGAACACTTTCCATGGCGTCCTGCACACTTCCACTGATTTCCTGCACACTTTCCATGACGTCCTTCACACTTCCACTGATGTCCTGCACACTTTCTATGAGGTCCTGCACACTTCCACTGAAGTCCTGCACACTTTCTATGTCGTCCTGCACACTTCCACTGATGTCCTGCACACTTTCTATGACGTCCTGCACACTTCTATGGCGTCCCACCCACTCCCACTGATGTCCTGCACACTTTCTGTGAGGTCCTGCACACTTCCACTGATGTCCTGCACACTTTCTGTGAGGTCCTGCACACTTCCACTAAAATCCTGCACACTTTCCACGTCGTCCTGCACACTTCCACTAATGTCCTGCACACTTTCTACGTCGTCCTGCACACTTCCACTAATGTCCTGCACACTTTCTATGACGTCCTGCACACTTCCACTGATGTCCTGCACACTTTCTCTGAGGTCCTGCACACTTCCACTGATGTCCTGCACACTTTCTGTGAGGTCCTGCACACTCCCACTAAAGTCCTGCACACTTTCTACGTCGTCCTGCACACTTCCACTAATGTCCTGCACACTTTCTATGACGTCCTGCACACTTCCACTGATGTCCTGCACACTTTCTGTGAGGTCCTGCACACTTCCACTGATGTCCTGCACACTTTCTGTGAGGTCCTGCACACTCCCACTAAAGTCCTGCACACTTTCTATGAGGTCCTGCACACTTCCACTGAAGTCCTGCACACTTTCTATGTCGTCCTGCACACTTCCACTGATGTCCTGCACACTTTCTATGACGTCCTGCACACTTCCACTGATGTCCTGCACACTTTCTGTGAGGTCCTGCACACTTCCACTGATGTCCTGCACACTTTCTGTGAGGTCCTGCACACTTCCACTAAAATCCTGCACACTTTCTATGTCGTCCTGCACACTTCCACTAATGTCCTGCACACTTTCTATGACGTCCTGCACACTTCCACTGATGTCCTGCACACTTTCTGTGAGGTCCTGCACACTTCCACTGAAGTCCTGCACACTTTCTATGTCGTCCTGCACACTTCCACTGATGTCCTGCACACTTTCTATGACGTCTTGCACACTTCCTCTGATGTCCTGCACACTTTCTATTACGTCCTGCACACTCACACTAATGTCCTGAACACTACCACTGATGTTCTGCGCACTTTCTATGAGGTCCTGCACACTCTCACTAAGGTCCTCCCCTTTTTCTATGAGGTCCTGCACACTCCCACTTAGGTCCTGCTTTTTTTCTATGAGGTCCTTCATACTTCCACTGATGTCCTGCACACTCTTTATGACGTCCTGCACACTTTAAATGGCGTCCTGCACACTCCCACTGATGTCCTGCACACTATCTTTGACGTCCTGCACGCACTCCCACTGATGTCTTGCACACTCCCACTAAAGTCCTGCACACTTTCTATGAGGTCCTGCACACTTCTACTGATGTTCTGCACACTTTCTATGACGTCCTGCACAATTCCACTAATGTCCTGCACACTTTCTATGACGTCCTGCACACTTCCACTGATGTCCTGCACACTTTCTGTGAGGTCCTGCACACTTCCACTGAAGTCCTGCACACTTCCAGTGATGTACTGCACCTTTTCTATGACGTCCTGCACACTTTATATGGCGTCCCACCCACTCCCACTAATGTCCTGCACTTTTTCTGTAAGGTCCTGCACACTCCCACTGATGTCCTGCACACTTTCTATAAGGTCGTGCACACTCCCACTAAGGTCCAGCACACTTTCTATGAGGTCCTGCACACTTCCACTGAAGTCCTGCACACTTTCTATGTCGTCCTGCACACTTCCAGTGATGTACTGCACCTTTTCTATGACGTCCTGCACACTTTATATGGCGTCCCACCCACTCCTACTAATGTCCTGCACTTTTTCTGTAAGGTCCTGCACACTCCCACTGATGTCCTGCACACTTTCTATAAGGTCGTGCACACTCTCACTAAGGTCCAGCACACTTTCTATGACGTCCTGCACACTTTATATGGCGTCCTGCACACCTCCACTGATGTCCTGCACACTTTTTAAGACGTCCCGCGCACTCTCTCTGACGTCCTGCACCGTTCCACTGATGTCCTGCACACTTTCTATGACGTCCTGCACACTTCTACTAATGTCCTGCGCACTTTCCATGACGTCCTGCACAGTCCCACTAAGGTCCGGCACACTTTCTATGGCGTCCTGCACACTCCCACTAATGTCCTGCACACTTCCACTGATGTCCTGCACACTTTCTGTGAGGTCCTGCACACTTCCACTAAAATCCTGCACACTTTCTATGTCGTCCTGCACACTTCCACTAATGTCCTGCACACTTTCTATGACGTCCTGCACACTTCCACTGATGTCCTGCACACTTTCTGTGAGGTCCTGCACACTTCCACTGATGTCCTGCACACTTTCTATGAGGTCCTGCACATTTCTACTGATGTTCTGCACACTTTCTATGACGTCCTGCACACTTCCAATGATGTCCTGCACACTTTCTGTGAGGTCCTGCACACTTCCACTGAAGTCCTGCACACTTTCTATGTCGTCCTGCACACTTCCACTGATGTCCTGCACACTTTCTATGACGTCCTGCACACTTCCACTGATGTCCTGCACACTTTCTGTGAGGTCCTGCACACTTCCACTGATGTCCTGCACACTTTCTGTGAGGTCCTGCACACTTCCACTAAAATCCTGCACACTTTCTATGTCGTCCTGCACACTTCCACTGATGTCCTGTACACTTTATGTGAGGTCCTGCACACTTCCACTGAAGTCCTGCACACTTCCACTGATGTCCTGCACACTTTCTATGACGTCCTGCACACTTCCACTGATGTCCTGCACACTATCTGTGAGGTCCTGCACACTTCCACTGATGTCCTGCACACTTTCTGTGAGGTCCTGCACACTTCCACTAAAATCCTGCACACTTTCTACGTCGTCCTGCACACTTCCACTAATGTCCTGCACACTTTCTATGACGTCCTGCACACTTCCACTGATGTCCTGCACACTTTCTCTGAGGTCCTGCACACTTCCACTGATGTCCTGCACACTTTCTGTGAGGTCCTGCACACTCCCACTAAAGTCCTGCACACTTTCTACGTCGTCCTGCACACTTCCACTAATGTCCTGCACACTTTCTATGACGTCCTGCACACTTCCACTGATGTCCTGCACACTTTCTGTGAGGTCCTGCACACTTCCACTGATGTCCTGCACACTTTCTGTGAGGTCCTGCACACTCCCACTAAAGTCCTGCACACTTTCTATGAGGTCCTGCACACTTCCACTGAAGTCCTGCACACTTTCTATGTCGTCCTGCACACTTCCACTGATGTCCTGCACACTTTCTATGACGTCCTGCACACTTCCACTGATGTCCTGCACACTTTCTGTGAGGTCCTGCACACTTCCACTGATGTCCTGCACACTTTCTGTGAGGTCCTGCACACTTCCACTAAAATCCTGCACACTTTCTATGTCGTCCTGCACACTTCCACTAATGTCCTGCACACTTTCTATGACGTCCTGCACACTTCCACTGATGTCCTGCACACTTTCTGTGAGGTCCTGCACACTTCCACTGAAGTCCTGCACACTTTCTATGTCGTCCTGCACACTTCCACTGATGTCCTGCACACTTTCTGTGAGGTCCTGCACACTTCCACTAAAATCCTGCACACTTTCTATGTCGTCCTGCACACTTCCACTGATGTCCTGCACACTTTCTGTGAGGTCCTGCACACTTCCACTGATGTCCTGCACACTTTCTGTGAGGTCCTGCACACTTCCACTAAAATCCTGCACACTTTCTATGTCGTCCTGCACACTTCCACTAATGTCCTGCACACTTTCTATGACGTCCTGCACACTTCCACTGATGTCCTGCACACTTTCTATGACGTCTTGCACACTTCCTCTGATGTCCTGCACACTTTCTATTACGTCCTGCACACTCACACTAATGTCCTGAACACTACCACTGATGTTCTGCGCACTTTCTATGAGGTACTGCACACTCTCACTAAGGTCCTCCCCTTTTTCTATGAGGTCCTGCACACTCCCACTTAGGTCCTGCTTTTTTCTATGAGGTCCTTCATACTTCCACTGATGTCCTGCACACTCTTTATGACGTCCTGCACACTTTAAATGGCGTCCTGCACACTCCCACTGATGTCCTGCACACTATCTTTGACGTCCTGCACGCACTCCCACTGATGTCTTGCACACTCCCACTAAAGTCCTGCACACTTTCTATGAGGTCCTGCACACTTCTACTGATGTTCTGCACACTTTCTATGACGTCCTGCACAATTCCACTAATGTCCTGCACACTTTCTATGACGTCCTGCACACTTCCACTGATGTCCTGCACACTTTCTGTGAGGTCCTGCACACTTCCACTGAAGTCCTGCACACTTTCTATGTCGTCCTGCACACTTCCAGTGATGTACTGCACCTTTTCTATGACGTCCTGCACACTTTATATGGCGTCCCACCCACTCCCACTAATGTCCTGCACTTTTTCTGTAAGGTCCTGCACACTCCCACTGATGTCCTGCACACTTTCTATAAGGTCGTGCACACTCTCACTAAGGTCCAGCACACTTTCTATGACGTCCTGCACACTTTATATGGCGTCCTGCACACCTCCACTGATGTCCTGCACACTTTTTAAGACGTCCCGCGCACTCTCTCTGACGTCCTGCACCGTTCCACTGATGTCCTGCACACTTTCTGTGAGGTCCTGCACACTTCCACTGATGTCCTGCAAACTTTCTGTGAGGTCCTGCACAGTCCCACTAAGGTCCGGCACACTTTCTATGGCGTCCTGCACACTCCCACTAATGTCCTGCACCGTTCCACTGATGTCCTGCACACTTTCTGTGAGGTCCTGCACACTTCCACTGATGTCCTGCAAACTTTCTGTGAGGTCCTGCACACTTCCACTAAAATCCTGCACACTTTCTACGTCGTCCTGCACACTTCCACTAATGCCCTGCACACTTTCTATGACGTCCTGCACACTTCCACTGATGTCCTGCACACTTTCTGTGAGGTCCTGCACACTTCCACTAATGTCCTGCACACTTTCTATGACGTCCTGCACACTTCCACTGATGTCCTGCACACTTTCTGTGAGGTCCTGCACACTTCCACTGATGTCCTGCACACTTTCTGTGAGGTCCTGCACACTCCCACTAAAGTCCTGCACACTTTCTATGAGGTCCTGCACATTTCTACTGATGTTCTGCACACTTTCTATGACGTCCTGCACACTTCTACTGATGTCCTGCACACTTTCTGTGAGGTCCTGCACACTTCCACTGAAGTCCTGCACACTTTCTATGTCGTCCTGCACACTTCCACTGATGTCCTGCACACTTTCTATGACGTCCTGCACACTTCTACTAATGTCCTGCGCACTTTCCATGACGTCCTGCACAGTCCCACTAAGGTCCGGCACACTTTCTATGGCGTCCTGCACACTCCCACTAATGTCCTGCACACTTCCACTGATGTCCTGCACACTTTCTGTGAGGTCCTGCACACTTCCACTGATGTCCTGCACACTTTCTGTGAGGTCCTGCACACTTCCACTAAAATCCTGCACACTCTCTATGTCGTCCTGCACACTTCCACTAATGTCCCGCACACTTTCTATGACGTCCTGCACACTTCCACTGATGTCCTGCACACTTTCTGTGAGGTCCTGCACACTTCCACTAATGTCCTGCACACTTTCTATGACGTCCTGCACACTTCCACTGATGTCCTGCACACTTTCTGTGAGGTCCTGCACACTTCCACTGATGTCCTGCACACTTTATGTGAGGTCCTGCACACTCCCACTAAAGTCCTGCACACTTTCTATGAGGTCCTGCACATTTCTACTGATGTTCTGCACACTTTCTATGACGTCCTGCACACTTCCACTGATGTCCTGCACACTTTCTGTGAGGTCCTGCACACTTCCACTGAAGTCCTGCACACTTTCTATGTCGTCCTGCACACTTCCACTGATGTCCTGCACACTTTCTATGACGTCCTGCACACTTCCACTGATGTCCTGCACACTTTCTGTGAGGTCCTGCACACTTCCACTGATGTCCTGCACACTTTCTGTGAGGTCCTGCACACTTCCACTAAAATCCTGCACACCTTCTATGTCGTCCTGCACACTTCCACTAATGTCCTGCACACTTTCTATGACGTCCTGCACACTTCCACTGATGTCCTGCACACTTTCTGTGAGGTCCTGCACACTTCCACTGAAGTCCTGCACACTTTCTATGTCGTCCTGCACACTTCCACTGATGTCCTGCACACTTTCTATGACGTCTTGCACACTTCCTCTGATGTCCTGCACACTTTCTATTACGTCCTGCACACTCACACTAATGTCCTGAACACTACCACTGATGTTCTGCGCACTTTCTATGAGGTCCTGCACACTCTCACTAAGGTCCTCCCCTTTTTCTATGAGGTCCTGCACACTCCCACTTAGGTCCTGCACACTTTTCTATGAGGTCCTTCATACTTCCACTGATGTCCTGCACACTCTTTATGACGTCCTGCACACTTTAAATGGCGTCCTGCACACTCCCACTGATGTCCTGCACACTATCTTTGACGTCCTGCACGCACTCCCACTGATGTCTTGCACACTCCCACTAAAGTCCTGCACACTTTCTATGAGGTCCTGCACACTTCTACTGATGTTCTGCACACTTTCTATGACGTCCTGCACAATTCCACTAATGTCCTGCACACTTTCTATGACGTCCTGCACACTTCCACTGATGTCCTGCACACTTTCTGTGAGGTCCTGCACACTTCCACTGAAGTCCTGCACACTTCCAGTGATGTACTGCACCTTTTCTATGACGTCCTGCACACTTTATATGGCGTCCCACCCACTCCCACTAATGTCCTGCACTTTTCTGTAAGGTCCTGCACACTCCCACTGATGTCCTGCACACTTTCTATAAGGTCGTGCACACTCCCACTAAGGTCCAGCACACTTTCTATGAGGTCCTGCACACTTCCACTGAAGTCCTGCACACTTTCTATGTCGTCCTGCACACTTCCAGTGATGTACTGCACCTTTTCTATGACGTCCTGCACACTTTATATGGCGTCCCACCCACTCCTACTAATGTCCTGCACTTTTTCTGTAAGGTCCTGCACACTCCCACTGATGTCCTGCACACTTTCTATAAGGTCGTGCACACTCTCACTAAGGTCCAGCACACTTTCTATGACGTCCTGCACACTTTATATGGCGTCCTGCACACCTCCACTGATGTCCTGCACACTTTTTAAGACGTCCCGCGCACTCTCTCTGACGTCCTGCACCGTTCCACTGATGTCCTGCACACTTTCTATGACGTCCTGCACACTTCTACTAATGTCCTGCGCACTTTCCATGACGTCCTGCACAGTCCCACTAAGGTCCGGCACACTTTCTATGGCGTCCTGCACACTCCCACTAATGTCCTGCACACTTCCACTGATGTCCTGCACACTTTCTGTGAGGTCCTGCACACTTCCACTGATGTCCTGCACACTTTCTGTGAGGTCCTGCACACTTCCACTAAAATCCTGCACACTTTCTATGAGGTCCTGCTCACTCCCACTAGTGTCCTGCACTTTTTCCATGGCGTCCTGCACACTTCCACTGATGTCCTGCACACTTTCTGTGACGTCCTGCACACTTCCGCTGATGTCCTGCACACTTTCTATGACGTCCTGCACACTTCCACTGATGTCCTGCACACTTTCTATGACGTCCTGCACACTTCCACTGATGTCCTGCACACTTTCCATGACGTCCTGCACACTCCCACTAGTGTCCTGCACACTTTCCATGGCGTCCTGCACATTTCCACTGATGTCCTGCACACTTTCTGTGACGTTCTGCACACTTCCACTGATGTCCTGCACACTTTCTGTGACGTCCTGCACACTTCCACTTATGTCCTGCGCACTTTCTATGAGGTCCTGCACACTTCCACTGAAATCCTGCACACTTTCTATGTCGTCCTGCACACTTCCACTGATGTCCTGCACACTTTCATGAGGTCCTGCACACTTCCACAGAAGTCCTGCACACTTTATATGACGTCCTGCACAGTCCCACTGATGTCCTGCACACTTTCTATGACGTCCTGCACACTTTCACTGAGGTTCTGCCCACTTTCCACGAGGATCTGCACACTTCATCTGATGTCCTGCACACTTTCTAGGACGTCCTGCACACTCCCACTAAATCCTGCACACTTTCTATGGCGTCCTGCACACTCCCACTAATGTCCTGCATAATTTCTATGACGTCCTGCCCACTTCCACTGATGTCTTGCACACTTTCTATGAGGTCCAGCACATTCCCACTGATGTCCTGCCCACTTTGTATGACGTCCTTCACACTCCCACTAAAGTCCTGCACACTTTCTATGAGGTCCTGCACACTTCCACTAATGTCCTGCACACTTTCTATGACGTCCTGCACACTTCCACTGAAATCCTGCACACTTTCCATGAGGTCCTGCACACTTCCACTGGAGTCCTGCACCTTTTCTATGTCGTCCTGCACACTCCCACTAAAGTCCTGCACACTTTCTGTGAGGTCCTGCACACTTCCACTGAAGTCCTGCACACTTTCTATGTCGTCCTGCACACTTCTACTGATGTTCTGCACACTTTCTATGACGTCCTGCACAATTCCACTAATGTCCTGCACACTTTCTATGACGTCCTGCACACTTCCACTGATGTCCTGCACACTTTCTGTGAGGTCCTGGACACTTCCACTGAAGTCCTGCACACTTTCTATGTCGTCCTGCACACTTCCAGTGATGTACTGCACCTTTTCTATGACGTCCTGCACACTTTATATGGCGTCCCACCCACTCCCACTAATGTCCTGCACACTTTCTGTGAGGTCCTGCACACTCCCACTGATGTCCTGCACACTTTCTATGAGGTCCTGCACACTTCCACTGATGTCCTGCACACTTTCTATGAGGTCCTGCACACTTCCACTGAAATCCTGCACACTTTCTATGTCGTCCTGCACACTTCCAGTGATGTCCTACACACTTTCTATGACGTCCTGCACACATTGTATGACGTCCTGCACACTCTCACTGATGTCCTGCACACTTTCTGTGATGTCCTGCACACTCCCACTTATGTCCTGCACACGTTGTATGGCGTCCTGCACACTCCCACAAATGTCTTGCACACTTTCTATGACGTCCTGCACCCTTTCTTTGACGTCCTGCACACTTTCTATGAGGTCCTGCACACTCCAACTGGTGGACTGCACACATTCTATGACGTCCTGCACACTCCCACTGATGTCCTCCACATTTCCACTGATGTCCTGCACACTTTCTATGAGGTCCTGCACACTCCCACTAATGTCCTGCACTTTTTCTATGAGGTCCTGCACACTCCCACTAATGTCCTGCACACTTTCTATGAGGTCCTGCACACTCCCACTAATGTCCTGCACACTCTTTATGACGTCCTGCACACTTTAAATGGCGTCCTGCACACTCCCACTGATGTCCTGCACACTTTCTATGACGTCCTGCACGCACTCCCACTGATATCTTGCACACTCCCACTAAAGTCCTGCACACTTTCTATGAGGTCCTGCACACATCCACTGATGTTCTGCACACTTTCTATGACGTCCTGCACATTTCCACTAATGTCCTGCGCACTTTCCATGACGTCCTGCACACTCCCACTAAGGTCCGGCACACTTTATATGGCGTCCTGCACACTCCCCCTAATGTCCTGCACACTTTCTATGAGGTCCTGCACACTTCCAGTGATGTCCTTCGCACTTTCCATGACGTCCTGCACACTTTATATCCCCACCTGCACGCTTCCACTGATGTCCTTCACACTTTCAATAAGGTCCTGCACACTCCCACTGATGTCCTGCACACTTTCTATGAGGTCGTGCACACTCTCACTAAGGTCCTGCACACTTTCTATGAGGTCCTGCACACTTCCGCTAATGTCCTGCGAACTTTCTATGCCGTCCTGCCTACTCCCACGGATGTCCTACACACTTTCTATGACGTCCTGCTTACTCCCACTGATGCCCTGCACACTTTATATGAGGTCCTACACACTCCCACTAAGGTCCGGCACACTTTATATGGCGTCCTGCACACTCCTACTGATGTCCTGCACACTTTCTATGAGGTGTTGCACACTTCCACTGATGTCCTGCACGCTCCCACTGATGTCCTGCACACTTTATATGACGTCCTGCACACTCCCATTGATGTCCTGCACACTTTCTGTGAGGTTCTGCAGACTCCCACTAAGGTCCTGCACACTTTCTATGAGGTCCTGCACACTTCCACTGGAGATGTCGTCCTGCACACTCCCACTGATGTCCTGCGCACTTTCTATGATGTCCTGCACACTCCCACTGATGTCCTGCGCACTTTATATGGCGTCCTGCGCACTTCCACTAATGCCCTGCGCACTTTCTATGACGTCCTGCATACTTTATATATCGTCCCGCACACTCCCACTAATGCCCTGCACACTTTCTAAAAGGTCCTGCACACTCCCACTGATGTCCTGCACACTTTCTATGAGGTCCTGCACACTCCCTTTTAGGGTCCTGCACTTTTTCTAAGAGGTCCTGCACACTTCCACTGAAGTCATGCACACTTTCTATGTCGTCCTGCACATTTCCAGTGATGTACTGCACCTTTTCTATGACGTCCTGCACATTTATATGGCGTCCTGCACACTCCCCCCAATGTCCTGCGCACTTTCTATGATGTCCTGCACACTCCCACTGATGTCCTGCACACTTTATATGGCGTCCTGCACGCACTCCCACTGATCTCTTGTACACTCCCACTAAAGTCCTGCACACTTCCTATGAGGTCCTGCACACTTCCACTGATGTTCTGTACACTTTCTATGACGTCCTGCACATTTCCACTAATGTCCTGCACACTTTCTATGACGTCCTGGACACTTCCACTGATTTCCTGCACACTTTCTGTGAGATTCTGCACACTCCCACTAAAGTCCTGCATTTTTTCTATGAGGTCTTGCACACTTCCACTAAAGTCGTGCACACTTTCTATGTCGTCCTGCACACTTCCAGTGATGTCCTTCGCACTTTACATGACGTCCTGCACACTTCCACTGATGTCCTGCACACTTTCTATAAGGTCCTGCACACTTTATATGGCGTCCTGCACACTTTATATAGCGTCCTGTACACTTCCACTGATGTCCCGCACACTTTCTATGAGGTCCCGCACACTTTATATGGCGTCCTGCACCGTTCCACTGATGTCCTGCACACTTTCTATGACGTCCTGCACACTTCCACTAATGTCCTGCGCACTTTATATGGCGTCCTGCACGCACTCCCACTGATCTCTTGTACACTCCCACTAAAGTCCTGCACACTTCCTATGAGGTCCTGCACACTTCCACTGATGTTCTGCACACTTTCTATGACGTCCTACACACACCCACTAATGTCCTGCGCACTATCTATGACGTCCCGCACACTCACACTAGTGTCCTACACATTTTCTATGAGGTCCTGCACACTCCCTTTTAAGGTCCTGCACTTTTTCTAAGAGGTCCTGCACACTCCCTTTCAAGGCCCTGCACTTTTTCCAAGATGTCCTGCACACTTCCAGTGATGTACTGCGCCTTTTCTATGACGTCCTGCACACTTTATATGGCGTCCTGCACACTCCCCCTAATGTCCTGTGCACTTTTTATCATGTCCTGCACACTCAAACTCATGTCCTACACACTTTATATGGCGTCCTGCACACTTCCACTGTTGTTCTGTACACTTTCTATGACGTCCTGCACACTTCCAGTGATGTACTGCACCTTTTCTATGACGTCCTGCACACTTTATATGGCGTCCTGCACACTCCCCCTAATGTCCTGCGCACTTTCTATCATGTCCTGCACACTCACACTCATGTCCTGCGCGCTTTATATGGCGTTCTGCACACTTCCACTAATGTCCTGCGCACTTTCTATGACGTCCTGCATACTTTATATGGCGTCCTGCACACTTTATATAGCGTCCTGTACACTTCCACTGATGTCCTGCACATTTTCTACGAGGCCCTGCACACCTCCACTATTGTCCTGCTCACTTTCTATGACGTCCTGCACATTCCACTGATGTCCTACACTTTTTCTATGAGGTCCTTCGCACTTCCACTGATGTCCTGCACACTTCCACTAATGTCCTGCTCACTTTCTATGACGTCCTGCACACTTTGTATGGCGTCCTGCGCACTTCCACTGATGTCCTGCACACTTTCTATGACGTCCTGCACACTTCCACTAATGTCCTGCGCACTTTCTATGATGTCCTGCACACTCACACTCATGTCCTGAGCACTTTATATATCGTCCCGCACACTCCCACTAATGTCCTGCACACTTTCTATAAGGTCCTGCACACTCCTACTGATGTCCGGCACACTTTATATGGCGTCCTGCACACTCCTACTGATGTCCTGCACACTTTCTATGAGGTGTTGCACACTTCCACTGATGTCCTTGGCACTTTCCATGACGTCCTGCACACTTCCGCTGATGTCCTACACACTTTCTATGTCGTCCTGCCCTTCTCCCACTGATGTTCTGCACTTTTTCTATGAGGTCCTTCGCACTTCCACTGATGTCCTGCACACTTTATATGGCGTCCTGCACACTTTATATAGCGTCCTGTACACTTCCACTGACGTCCTGCACACTTTCTTCGAGGCCCTGCACACCTCCACTAATGTCCTGCTCACTTTATATGACGTCCTGCACATTCCACTGATGTCCTACACACTTTCTATGTCGTCCTGCCCTTCTCCCACTGATGTTCTGCACTTTTTCTATGAGGTCCTTCGCACTTCCACTGATGTCCTGCACACTTTCTATGAGGTCCTGCACACTTCCACTAATGTCCTGCTCACTTTCTATGACGTCCTGCACACTTTATATGGCGTCCTGCTCACTTACACTGATGTCCTGCACACTTTTTAAGACGTCCCGCGTACTCTCTCTGATGTCCTGCACCGTTCCACTGATGTCCTGCACACTTTCTATGACGTCCTGCACACTTCCACTAATGTCCTGCGCACTTTCCATGACGTCCTGCACACTCCCACTGATGTTCTGCTCATTTTCTATGAGGTCCTGCACAGTTCCACTGATGTCCTGCACACTTTTCTATGACGTCCTGCACACTCCCACTAAGGTCCGGCACACTTTATATGACGTCCTGCACACTTTATATGGCGTCCTGCACACTCCCACTAATGTCTTGCGCACTTTCTATGACGTCCTGCACACTCAATCTGATGTTCTGCACACTTTCTATGCGGTCCTGCACACTTTTTATATCGTCCCGCACACTACCACTAATGTCCTGCACACTTTCTATAATTTCCTGCACGCTCCCACTGATGTCCTGCGCACTTTTTATGACGTCCTGCCCACTCCCACGGATGTCCTACAAGTGGAAACAAAAACTCCCCGACCAATCTCAATTATTTCGAAAAAATGAGTGATAACACAATCAGACTACAGTACGTTAGGAAGAGTTCGCAACCTCACAAGGTCTTACATCCATTGCTGTAGACTAAAGGTATACAGTACCGTCAAAAAGTCTAATCCGCTTTGGTTTTTCAACCATAACTCATTTGTTAGCAATATCAGCTTCATTTTTTGATCGCAACTTCAATTCAACGATAGAACAAACATATCACAAAATCAACTTTAAACCAACTGGGATGCAGTCTAGAACCTACTGAGCGTCCAACATGGCTTATTTCGTCTGTCTCAGAAAGAGTATAGTTGGATTTGTCTGACCAGATGACTTGACTTTAGACCACTGTTGCGGGGTCTAGTGAAGGTATGGGACTTTCTTCAGGCTTTCACGTAAATGCTGACGGTCCCCTGCACCGCATAGATGCTATGGATGAGGATATGTACAAGGGCACATTGGAGAAACATATGCTCCCATTTGGAGGAGCTGCCATGCCTAGAGGCTTTGTCGTTCAGCAAGACAATGATCCTAACCATTATACATTGGACCCGAATCAAAAAAATTCGGATACTTGGATTTCGGATAACTCAAAAATCAAAGGTTGTGGATATCCGACTCAAACGGATAGATTCAAAATAGCAACATCGGATAATCCGAGTCATTCGGATTGGGAGCAGGGATTTGCGGCAAACGATTTTGAGATTTCGGCAAACGGCAATCGGCAAGAAAATCGCAAAAACGGCCGGCAAATGGCAATCGGCAAACGGCAAAAAACCTCAAATCTTAGATTAACTCAAAAGTTTTTCACATGTGCCGCTCTACTTTTCCCCCTTTTTTCAATATTTATGTGAGCTGCGGCTTCGCGAAGAAGCGGCTTCTGCTCCTACAGTCACCGGAGCGGCAATGTCGTGGCGGCCCCGCGTTAATGCCGCTGTGGCTCCGCGGTGGTGCCGCTGCTGCTCCGCGATCGGTGGCTGCTCTCTGACAAAATAGGACCGACTGCGAGTAACTCATATGAAATGAGTCATAATACAACTGGGTGGGCCTACGAACAAAAATACACACCTTCGGTGCTTACGTCCTCTGTCTGATAAGGACAGAGTGTATCCCCGTTATTGCGACCTAGGAGATATGGATCTACATCAAATTGGGCTATTGAACCAGCAACAATCTCGTTCTACCAGATAGAACAGTGCAAGGAAGTCGACGCGGTTTCGCTGATGCATCCTCGCAGAGTTCGTGCGGTTCCAACACGGAACTGTCGCGGTAATGTCGCGGCGTTCTCGGCCCTCAAGAGACTGCAACAGAGTCCCCTCGGCACAGTAATCATCACGGAGGTGCTGCGGTACTACCGTGGAACTATCGCGGCACAGTTGAGGGTCGCGGTTCTTTCCTGGCACTACCGCGGCATACTTTCTCAGAGTCTCTACCCACGTGTGTCTGACAAATGCCTCTGTGTCGCACAAGTGCTTCCTGCTTATTTTAGTTACACCAGAATCTGTCAAAACTTTCGAACAGAAACTAAAGCACCTTATTGGAGTTGGACTATCTACTGTCAACTTAACGAGAGCTGACAAGGAAAATGGAAATAGTATCATAGAAATAAAAAGTGGGAAGGAACACGCTTCAAGAATAAATATGAATAAAGAAAAGATGGATAGCATTCTAAAAAGTCCTCCGGAAGACTTTCCGGAAGCTAACCATATTTTTCTCCAGTCCCACACTATTTCCATTGTTAAAGGCACTGTTCGCGAAAAATTTCATCCTCGAATTTTTCATGACAAACGCTTCTCGTGGCTCTCAGAAGCAGAACAGCGTCGAAAAAACGGGACGAAAAGCTACCCAGGAGCCGCAAAACGGCTTATAAAAGTGGGCGAACCCCGCCGCTGTGGGCAAGTCCTGCCCCTTTCCGCCCCTCGAAGTGAACAATGGAATACTAGAAATCGTGAGTTGAGCGATGGTTTCCGATCAAAAGCCCCGTTCTTCCCTTCATTCTCAACTTCTCTCTTTACTCAGATTAGCTTGCATACATTGACTCCAAAAGACGGAATTTACAAGCCTCGGACAACTCGTCAACCATGCTTCCATAGCTCAATTTTTGAGGGACCATAGCTCCATTCCCATAAGGTCTTGTACGATTCCAGAAGCATCATTGGAATCAGAATGGGACCGGTTTCAAGATAGGCAAAAGAACAGAAAAGCAATTTTCATCGCGGACAGTGCATTTAAGTTGCAACTTTACCGCGAGCTGAAAAAAGTTAAAAAATCTTCAAAATTTTTTTAAATAAAAATTTTCATCAAAAAAAGACAGAATGAATCTTTTTTTAGAAATTTTTTCACACTATGCGTATCTAGTGACGCATGCGATTGCGTAGTTTCAGCAATGTCCGGCCCCTTTCCTGAAAATCGTCAAATAAAAAGTGGAAAAAATCGCGTTTCGCTGCAGTTAACCGCTAACTTACCGCGAGTTAAATCGCGTTTTCAAACAGATTTGCTATCACCCCAGATAAGTTATAACCCCGTTAAACGGTCAAGCGAACATATGATAATCGGATTACCTCTAGTGCCTAAATGGCCGCGAGCAGGCGGCGTTTTCTTTCAATCTTTTGCCGAATTTTGCGGAAAAACAACAAAAATTTCTCCAAACGAGAAACGGCAAAAAAGTCCCAAAAATGGCCGGCAAACGACAAATGGCCAACGGCAAACGGCAATTGACGCACATCCCTGATTGGGAGGCTAAACGGATAGTCGGATTTCGGATCAATCCGAAAATTACTTTTTTTCGGTGATTCGGAATTTGGATCACTCGGATTTTGACGTTTTTTCGGTGAGTTGGAATCCGAATATCCGAGTCGGATATCCGGTCGGATAGACGTAATTTAAATGCAAAAAGTCTATCAAAAATCGATAGCCCGGGGAAAATATTCAATAAAAAAAGGTTTCTCTACTGTACCATGATAAAACAATTCATTCATAATCATCTTTATCTCGGAGTATTTGCAAACCAATTTTTCACAATTCATTCTTTACAATATATTTAAATATCTTTAAAGTGAATGTAAGGTTAAATCATTAGTATAAAGGAGCATGATGAGTGTCACTTCTCCACATTGAATTCGTAAGTGCTATCGCAGTGGGGGGGGCAGCGTGGTACCGCAATTGGCTACGCCGTTTTTTCGTGCCGCAACGACTCTCCTGTTTATAGCAGGGGATTCAAATCCCCGGTAGATGCTCAAATTCAGTGCGGCATAGTAAAATGGGCGTGGCCAAATGCATCGCGCCATATTGCCCCCCCCCCCACCGCTGCGATAGCGCCGAATTCCTAAGTACCCGTGAGTTCCTGTCTAATCCTCTTCAAATAGGATTGACCGTTCAATCAATACTGCAAATGTGCCGATGCCTGTCGTTGCCACTGTCGGTGTCGCTGTGCAGAGCGACGCGGCCGCGTGTCGCAACAGTATACCATTTGCCTAATGGCCTTTTAAAGTGGCATCGCAGAGAAACTCACCGTCGCGGAGACGGCGTGAGCTGTAGGGGGTGCTAGGGTCTTAATAACTCTAATTCTAGCCCGTTTTTCACCGCGCTACCTCCATAGGTTTTGAGCTGTTTTTCATCTGAGCTGATTTTTGTAGTTTTTTCGATAACGTTTTCCATCGTGACCACTGCCTTTAAAGGCACAGTCCAACCTCAGAGGAAATTTTTGATATTATAGTCCGGTCGCGGCCTATAGCAACCCTGCCAAGCGTGAAATCTCAGTTCGCTCAAATAAGCGAGAAAAAACTAGGAAAAAGTCGGTCACGCCCCCTTGAAAGAAAAAATGGGTAACGCCCACCGCAAGGTTTCCGATCTCAATAGGGAAGAGACGCGCGAATGGTTTTATTTATAACCTATGTTCTTCGATTTCTTCTCGGCCTGGCTTTATATTGTGGCCTGCTACAGAACGATGGCTGCGAATAACGAGAAAATACAGGCTCGAGACAACTCGTCCAAGAACCTCTAGCCGTTCAAAATTGAAATCTTTGAGGAGCCGGAACTCCGTTCGCAGTGAGTTCTGAGCGATTTTGGAGACACCACTGTGATCAGCGTGAAATTTTCTCCAAGATAGGCAGAAAAACAAAAATTCGATTCTGAGGTTTGACTGTGTCTTTAATGCTCACACCTTTTGCTGTTCACTTGATTCTGACGCTAGAGGAAATTATGTCGAAGAATGGGCAGAGGAGTGCGACCTGGTCATCTTAAAGGCAGTGTCCACGATAAACTTTGTCCTTGGTTTTTGGCCGGAAATCGAAAGCTCAGGGTCTTATTGGAGCACTGGGGTCGGAAGAACGAACGAAAACGAGCCCAAAAGAGCTCCGTACGGCTCCGAAGTCCGCTCGCGCTAGCCCTTCCGCTCGCGGTCGAATTTTCAGAGGAACAGTTTGGTCCGCTTCTATATCAGCATTAGAGCGCGAGCGCGGCTGATTTTTAGGATTGGGGAGCATTTGCGCACGCTGTCTACTTCAGGCCCATGCCCGCCCAACTCATCCACCTTTGAAATGTGGCTTTCAAGAAGAAGAGCTGATTTTTTATGTTTCCCAGCGTTTTTCATGATTCTTTCTTCACTGATGAAACAGTCAGACGCTAAGCCTTCGTTTTCTGGTGGAAACTCGAGAACGATTTTTATCGTGGACACTGCCTTTAAAGGCAGTGTTCACGATAGGAATCGTTTTTCTGCTTTTCGCCTATCTTGAAGGCGGTCCAATGCTGATTCCAATGATGTTTTTGGAATCGTACAAGACCTTCTAGTAACGGAGTTGTGGTCCCTCAAAAACTGAGCTAAAGAAGCATGGTGGACGAGTTGTCCGAGGCTTGTAACTTCCGTCTTTTGCAGCCGATGTATGCGAGCTGACCTGAGTAAAGAGAGAAGTTGAAAATAAAGGGAAGAACGGGGCTTTTGATCGGAAACCATCGCTCATCTCACAATCTCGAGCATTCCTTTGTTCATGTCGGTGGGCGTGTAAAGTGCATCTGGGGTGTGACGAGCTGACGACTGTCCAACTTTGGCGCCGTAGGGGACCGTTCCGAGCTCATTTTTCTTGGTTTTTTCAACGTTAGGGTTGCGCTAGGCCCCACAGCTGCCGATTTCCACCAAAAAATCAGACATGGTTTTCATCGTGGACACCGCCTTCAAACGATGATCAGCCCACTCGTCTCCCTGCCAACGGCCGATCTTCCAGCCCAGGCATATCTCTTGTCTCGTCCAACCTCTCTAACTCTTGCTCATGGTCCACCTCAACCATTTTGCCAAGTGACCATGTCCCCGTCTTTATCCTTATCGATCTCTCCAACTCCCTCGCTCCCTATTCTGGTGTTCGTCAACGTTCTTATCTTAATTAGGCCGAGCAGACTGAAGCCTGTTCAGTGAAGTTGCGCTTCGCCTGTCGGCAAATTACCCGTGGAATGGCGACGTGCACCAGAAAGAGTGCCATTTATCTGACGCGATCCAGATTTGCACATTTGAAACATTTTGGAATCTACTTTTTTGGTACCAAAAACAATTTTTCAGACAAATTTCCCCTATTAAAAATGGTCTAACTTTGTTTGTAAACGAGATTTACCAGTGAAACCGTGACTGGATAAGGTTTAGATCCGAGGTAGTGGTCTAAGGTACTTCACAACTCCGGGAAAGGGCTCTTTCGAAGAAATTGCTAGGTGTGAGGAAACGACAAAATCGCCGATTCCCTCACACCTTAAAGGCACAGGACACCCAAAAAAATATTTTTCAGCTTTCATGCTTATCTTGGAGAGGGTGACACGCTGATCACAGAGGTGTCTCTGGATTCGCCCAAGACCCCCTACGAACAGCGTTACGGCTCCTTAAAGATGCTTATATTTCTAGGGTGAAAAATTGGTGGACGAGTTGTCTCATGCCTGTATTTCTCTTCATTTGCAATCGTTGCCCGAGAGCGAGCCAGGATAAGGAGATAGTCCGGAAATGGATTGAAGAACGCGACACGGTCGAAATTCATCCATCTATCAGGCTTATATCGAGGTCAAAAACCAGGAAGGGGGTCGGGCCTGTGGTGGTGAGTGAAGGGGGTCGGGCCTGTGGTAGTAGCCTATATATCGCTTATTTGGAGGAATTGAGATCCCACACTTGGCACGTGTTATACAGGAGGGGTCTACTACACAAATAAACGAAAATCACAAAATTCATTTCTGAGGGTGTACTGTGCCTTTAAAGGCACTGTTCGCGATAAAAATCGCTTTTCTGTTTTTTTACCTATCTTGAAACAGGTCCCATTCTGACTCCAATGATGCTTCTGGAATCGTACAAGACCTTCTGGGAATGGAGTTATGGTCCCTCAAAAATTGAGCTAGGGAAGCATTGTGGACGAGTTGCCCGAGGCTTGTAACTTCCGTCGCGAGCTGACCTGAGTAAAGAGAGAAGTTGAGAATGAAGGGAAGAAAGGGGCTTTTGATCGGAAACCATAGCTCAACTCACTATTTCGAGTGTTCCTTTGTTCACGTCGAGGGGCGGAACGGGGCGGGACTTTCCCACAGCGGCGGGGTTTGCCCACTTTTCTAAGCCGTTTTGCGACCCCTGGGTAGCTTTTCGTCCCGTTTTTTTCGACGCTGTTCTGCTTCTGAGAGCCGCGAGAAGCGTTTGTCATGAAAAATTCGAGGATGAAGTTAATCGCGAACAGTGCCTTTATGTATGAAGTAGGTGTGAGGGAACCGTCGATTTTGTCGTTCCCTCACACCTAGCAATTTTTTCGAAAAAGCCCTTTCCTGGGGCTGTGAAGTACACTAGACCACTACCCCTCACCTAAACCTTACCCATTCACAGTTTCACGGGTTAATATCATTTACAAAGAATGTTATAATAATTTTAGTAAAGAAAATTCTGTAAAAAAATTTTGATACTTAGAAAGTAGGTCCCAAAATTCCGCAAACGTTCTTAAAATCATTTCTGTATAGGTGGGAAATTATTTTTTTTAACTTCTACCACCTCGGGACTTGTACTTTTTTAGACCTCACCCATGAACTGTGGGGCGTCTCCGCATCAACCATTCGACATGAAATTTCCTGTGTTCTAGCACAGGTGTATAGTCCATCGTTTAGGCCTAATAAATGTTTTCATTGCCTCGGTTCAAGTAGATTGCCACAGTTTCTCTTCTGCTTTTTCTCCTTCACTCTTACACCTGGAGTTTCCATAGCTCTGCACCGATTTCACTCAATATGTCATTATTTACATACATTTATTTACCAAAATTATTTATTACATAAAACAAAAACATGTCGTGCACGTTCACTTTCACCTTCTGAAAGATCTATAAAATTTTAACATTGCAACCTCGAAATAATTATTGAATTTTTTATTACATCGCATTCCATTCTTATGATAATAGTAGTACTATTTTTCATGACGAAACAAAAAACGACGACCGGGGGGGGATTGGTTGCCGGCAAATTTTCCAGTGTCAATTTTACGATTTTCAACCTCTCAGCCTCCACCCCCCCCCTCCCCAGAACTATTCGGAAACATAGTACCGTTCGGCTTTTTAGCCTTTTTTTAGTATTTTTGTTTTTTCAAAATCATTTCCCTTATTCCCTTGTCATAAATTGATGTTTTGTTCATAAATTTAGTTGTAAGGGTGGTTCAAAGTTGGTTTTGTGGTATGTTCGTTCTATCATTGTGTTGTAGTTCTGATTAAAAAAATTGAAGCTGATTGCTCAGCTAACAAATGAGTTATGGTCGAAAAACCGAAGCGGAATAGACTTTTTGACGGTACTGTATAAGTAGTCCGCATATACCTTGTATGGTTGGGGATATAGTATCAAATTTACTTGCAGAGTATATATACGATGACACAACTCATGGTGGGACCTCCACTCTCAAACCTAGGAAAACGTGTTTGCGACATATAATTAAGGACCAGTGAGCTTCAGCAATCACGACATCCTCGGTCCACTTCAACACAAGAGTTTGACTCAATTTTCGGTGCTATGTGGGAAGGGGGGGGGGGGCACTGTTGTATCGCACTGGGCCAAGCCCATTGATTCTCCTGATTTTGGCAAGGGAGGGAAACCCCGGGTAGGTGCTCAAATTTAGTGCGGCACAGTAAAATGGGCGTGGCCAACTCCATCGCGCCATAGTGGCCCCCCCCCTTCCCACATAGCACCCAATTTTTGCCATTTTTCAGTATTTTCATGGGAAGTTTCCAAAGCCTAGGAATCTGCAGTTAAAAACACTATTTTCAGAGTGACGAGTGAGAGTGAGGGACGAGTCTGTAGAGCGGTGGCGGTTGACGAGGGTGGGCAGGCGCGCTACAATGCAAACACCGGGCGCGCCCACGCGCGTCTGGCGGAAATGAGCCATCTTTCACGAAGCTCTGCACATTCACTCCGAAATTACTCAGCCTTTCTCTCTGTGTTCTTACTATTTGTTTTGATTATTATACCCTTTGGAAATTCAGGTGTTATTCCGGAATTAGCAGATTGATTTGATGCAATCTGTTGCTCACTTGGCAACATGGGAATTTCGCTGTCTAAGCAGTCACTGTTCTGCGCTGCCCAGCATAAAATTTTCAGTGTTTCATAACCATAAGGTCACCCTAAACAGAGTTTCTTTACAAACAAGGACTGCGATCCAATTGTGGGTATTTTTCTCGGATTCTACGACTAACGTAATTTCGGAGTACTTGCTTGTGGCCCGATAACTCAATTTGTAGTTTCACAACAACGTTATATCGACTAACGCAGCGTTCCATAACCATAGGATCACTCACTATAAATACATTTTCGTTAACTTCATGACTACCAAGAACCTCCGGACTCGATTGGACCTTCAGGTTCACCAGCAATATCGAGGTGTTGTTGAGCCCTACTCCCAGCATAGTTCCTAGTGCGAGAGATCATACCGCTTCAAGCTTCCTCAATTGCGGTCGTCATGTTCAAAGCCGAAGAAAACTGACGATTCTGAGCATAAACCTTCCTTGCCACAGTTTTGCAGATTTTTTCCACACGATTAGAGCCGAGTCTGAAAGCAGGTGGTCCTAACGGCTTTACGCAACTTTAGCCTTTTTTATTAGTTGGTGGGCTAACTCAGAACGTCGGAGTGCCGCGCCCCCGTACCCACCACTCAGCGAGGCGGGGCCCCCCTCCGCGTCTGGCGCCCTACAGGTCCCCGCCTCAGCCCCATGACTCATA
This sequence comes from Aplectana chamaeleonis, assembly GCA_029168955.1. NCBI lineage: Eukaryota > Metazoa > Nematoda > Chromadorea > Rhabditida > Cosmocercidae > Aplectana > Aplectana chamaeleonis. The sequence continues at coordinate 103,728 of JAPDOI010000757.1, forward strand.
ATGGGCGCGACGCCCGGACATCCAAGCAAAAGGGCGCGGGGCCCGGGCAGAACATCTCCACGGTGTCATCGCTCATATGATTGATTCCTTGTATAACGATCTCCGGGAACCACCTCTCCCACAACCTGGGGGGTGCTATACCCTTCTCCAAAATTTTCCAAACCCCATGGTGGGTGTCCCATTCAAGTCTAATCGTTAGACTGGGGAACTTACCTTACTGCCACCGCGCGAAGTGCGCGATGACGTAAGTACTTACCCAGTGGTGCCTGCAACGAAGTCACCATAAGATTGTGCTCCGTATGTGGCACGGGTTTGATTCTGGTGTTCAACGTGTCATGCGATTTGCCCAGATTAACATGTTTTCCTCTGTTTCGAATTTTCCCTGCAGGACCAAGCTAACGAAATTTGGTGGCGCCCCCGCCTCGCGCCTGATGATTCTCCGCTCGCAAACATGGCCCCCGCCGCTCGCTCTTGGTCGGAAATTCCCGGGCACACGGCCCTCCGACGTTCTGAGAATGTGGATTCGAATATTGACTTGCTGGAAGACACTGTCTTCTCGAGCTGGAAGTGCCGGATTGGATAGCAGATGGGTTTATAGTATTATCAGGTGGTCTACTATGTCCACCTTTATTTACGGGATAGAAGCCACTAAATCCTGGTGACTGGACAAATTTTGTTGCTGCGGTCGCGTCGGCGCGGCGCGGTTTTCTCATTAGAGCGCGTTAATCTCCCACCTGCTTTCTTCAGTCTCATTCAAGTGAAACCACTTTTAGTGTGCATTTCTTATGTTACTGCTCTAACTTCTTATTTATGGCGTCTTAATTCGATATGCCTCTATTTATTTTAGGTGATTTGCACTGGGAAGCCGTTTCGCTATACTTATTGATTTGATTTATTACACGGTAGAACCGTGTGATAGACAAACAACAAAACGAAACATCTAAACGGCAACTGAAAAAGATCAAAGATAGAGGACAATAATAAAGCAGATCGATAAACTGACTACGAGGCAACACCGGCACCATGAAGGGATGAGATCTTACAAACATCGCTCCTGGGAGAACAGATAAATCTCAAGCGTCTTTTTGAATTCAGTGAACTTCCCAACTACCAAGCCTGACCGAAGTAATTTGTTGAATTCAGACCCCGCCCTATTGACAAAAAAGTGCTGTCTTACATTCCGCCTGGCCCCAACGAGGCCCAATTTCACCGGCGCTCCCTGGTGGTTGACGATCTCAGGTTGAACAGCCGGCTAGCCTTGATACCAGCACTCCCATGAATGATTTTATACATCATTATCATATCAAACCTTCTTCTCCTGTGCTCTAGAGTGGTTAGGCCCAACTTGGCATTTCTGGTGACATGACACACGTTGCGATTAGTCTGAAACCACGATGTCCTGAAGTAAACTCTACGTGTGAAAGTATTCTGGACTTTCTCCAGCGCATCGATGGATCCCTTTTTGTATGGATTGAATACCACCGTGCCATACTCCATAAGTGGACGTATGTACGTTTTATACACCTCAGTCAGGACATTTGCGTTAGTTGTTGAAAGTGCTCGAAACGCGCTGTGCATCATCCTGTTGGCCATGGACGCGACCTGGAGGCAGTGATCATCGAAACTAAGATCATCCTGACAAGAAAACCAAGGTCCTTAATCTCGCTGACCTCGCTCAACTGCACACCGTCAATAGTATAGAAGCCATTAACTCGCCTCTTACCAATCTTCATCACCTTAGTTTTTTCGCTGGAAAGCGGCAATTTCCATTCAGACGACCATTTGGCTACATCATTAAGGGCTTTTTGCAAACACTCTGAATCTTCCCTGGTCCGAATAGGATTATACAACTTGAAGTCGTCAGCGAATGCCGAACAGCCAACGTTGTTCAAGGATATAATCGAGGGAAGCTCATACGTATAAATATTAAAGAGAGTAGGTGAAAGCACTCCACCCTGGGGAACACCACTAAGGACTGCAAATGGAGAGGAAAAAGTACTGTTAAGCCGGACTCTGAAAGTTCTGCCCGTGAGAAAAGCACGAATCCAAGCCATTATACGCGGATGGATACCCACTATTTCTAGTTTGTTTACTAATTTGCGATGAGAAACTCTGTCAAACGCCTTGGAAAAATCGAGGTAAATAACATCCACACCAGCATCATTGTCCAGCGCACGAGTCCAGTCTTCAAGTGATTGCAGCATCGCCGAAATTGTGGATTTACCCTTTTGGAAACCATGTTGGTGCTCCGAGATGATGGAGTGCTCCTCCAGATGAGTCATAATTCTTTTCTTCAATACTTTTTCAAAAAGTCTTGCAAAAATAGATGTGATACTGATAGGCCGGTAATTGTTGGGATCAGAAAATGGCTTCTTCTTTGGTATAGGAGTAACAAAGGATGTACGCCATCTACTCGGAACATCTCCACGCATAAAACTCAGGTTGAAAATGTGTGCAAGCGGGCTAACTATGATATCAATCACCTTTTTAATGAAACATAATGGTATGTGATCCGGCGTGTCAGAAAACGAATTAGGCCATTTGGCTAATAGCTCCGACAATTCCCAGGTGAAACCATACAGAGTCAGGCATAACAGGAAAAAGAGAAGGACTAACACTCTCATCCAAGTCAGTATCCTCAAGGAATGATTCCTTAAACATATTTGCCAGAAGTTGAACTTTTTGGCCATCTTCTACTGCACTGGAACCATCCTCTCTCACAAGACATCCCACCTGAGATTTATTTTTGAGTTTCGAATTAAGTAATCTGTAGAATGAATTTTTATTTTTAGACTCGATAACTTTCCTTTCCTTATTACTATTATACTTCTTCAAACGTTTTTCAAATAGTGTCGCAACTCTTTGTATTCGCACCAATCCTCAGCCCTGTTACTATTATTTGCCATGTTCCAGGCTTGAGATTTCCTGTGAGAGAGATTTTCCAAGTGCTCAGGAGGTATGCCTTCTTCTGTAGACACACCAGACTAATCGGTACAAATAAATCAATGGTGTGGTCAAGAATAGAAAGAAAGAGTTCATATTTAGCTTCCACAGTATCCACGGTACTCAGTGAGCCGTACCAATCCACACTATCCAGGTATTCATTAATACAAGCAAAATCCGCTTTACTGTATACTCTACTGTAAATTTTTGTATCAGAGGCCTCAGTATGAACGTTTAGCTCGAAAACTATAGAAGCATGGTCACTAGTGCCCAATGGAGCCATAGTATCCACTTCTGCAATCAACCCTTCCTCATTTGACAGTAACAGATCCAAAACATTGCTACCTCGTGTAGCCATAAAGTTATTCTGTGTGAGATTATGCGAAGCGCACATATTTAGGACTAGCTTACTACTCAGGTTTACAGCCGTAGGAACTAGCTGCGTCCATGATAGATCTGGTAAATTGAAATCGCCCGTGATAACACAAGACTGACTACAGGAAAGCAAATCATCTAAGGTTTTAATAAAAGTTTCAAAAGAGTCAGCAGAGCATGAGGGCGCCCTGTACGCAATAACTATTCTCAGCGTCCTATCACTAACAACAATGTCAGCACAAAGTAGTTCGTAACTTTCAGAACAAGACTCCTCGTACACTAACCTTGGACAAAGAGACTTACTCAACAAAAGAGCCACTCCCCCGCCCCTCTTGTGCGGTCAGTCACATCTAAGCAGATCAAACTGAGAACATAAACCACCAAATAAAGAAGCATCAGTGACGTGAGGCGTCAACCACGTTTCAGACAGCGCTATAATGCCAAAATCAAATTGTTGAATATATCCTATAAGACTATTAATATTTTTAGGAAGGGAACGTATGTTCGAAGAGAGACATTTGAGATTGCTATCCGAGGTCCGGGGAGGATTTACAAGTTTAAATTAACACCCGAAAGACCGGAGGCAACGTTATCACTGACGTGCTGACCGGGAATACAATTCGAACTCGCACTAGGCTCTTGGGAAGAAGCGGGATCGTTACTGATATTGATACAATTCACCCTAACAGGAGCATTAACGTTTACACTAGGAGTAATGACATTAACAGGAGTGATTACACCATGATTGACAGCCGGAGAATTCACTATAACAGGGGTAGTACCACCAACGAGAGAACTTACAATCGCACCCGCATGATTCACATTGGCAATGGCAGGACTGCGACGAGCTCTTCGCTCAGTACCTCGCCGCTCACGTTCCTCCCGAGGGAGGGAGGCTCTGATGAACAGGCCATTGGTGAACGGGAAACGCTTAAGCTGAGGAGCGCGCCTCAGTACTGTCTTGGCAATGCTCGATGCAGGAAAGATCACTTTGAGCAACCTATTATGAGAGGAGTCATCGCGGCCCATACGATGTATCGATGCAGGCAAGCAATCAATAGACAGGAAATTCAATATATCAAAAACACATAAATGGTCATTAATAGCTCTATCACGCGGGCATTTGCTACGATTCTCTGGAACTCCTATGATCACGACTGAGCGACTACGCTCAATCTCTCTGAAGTCATTCGACTTCTCTAACCCTACAGAAGGAGATGACGGCACAACTGAATCAGGAACAGCACTAGCACAAGGAACATCACTGATATTATCTGGAACATTCTCACTACTAAGGGCTTCCCTCAATGTAGCATTCAACCTATCGTTCACATGGCTTAGCTCCGTATTAGCCTTAACCATATCTCGGACCATCTCGGCTAACTCACAGTTTTTCTTACATAATGATTCAACTTGACTCCTTTCATTCAGGAGATAAGCGATAATTGTCCGAATATGCATCGGCAGTGACTCGTCGTCCACCAGCGCCTTCGCGGCTTTACCAAAGTCCATTGTCGGCGACAGCTCTTCCACCATGTTTTTGCGGATCTTGCTGCCCTGAAGTGTTGGAGGGCAGACCGGAGTTTCGCTCGTCATCGCGGCACAACCAATTAAAAAAATAGACCTGATGTGGTGGCACAGAAGATAAAAAAAATTCACACTCGGCCACAAGAGTGCTCGCCTGTTCTTGAAGTGACGTCGGTGTCCAGATCATACCAGTTACCACAGACGATATAATAACGCAACCAGTGTAGACCACGCCAACAATACCAGACGCAGATTACCACAGACGCAGATTACACCAACGATGTCAGTTATCATATACCATATACCTCAAACTTGGGTAATTAAACTGATGCCCAACTGAGCGTTCTCAGAGGTTTTTCTAAAATCTGTCGCTTACGAACTTACTTTTTTTTGCTCAATATTCGAAAAAAAAAACAATAAACATTGATTTCGCAATATTTTTTATTTACCAAGGGAGCTGGAAATGCTATGTATTCTACTCTCCTTGTCCTTGAGTAAAATCCATCGAGGAAAACGGAATTCTTTACTTCATTCGATCAATTTTCTCAGTCGATGGTACTTTTGGTTTCATTCTTGCATACGATCTGTTTTTTTATCGAAGAAGTGTCAGGTTTGCCGAGCAGATCTGAAGCCAGATGATGAAACGGTGAGGTCCTTTACATAGGATTGGCACCTTTTCCTGACAGACTTGTCTCAAATATCACTTTAGGAACTTCTGCAACTTTAATGCGATACGAGTTTTCGAAATGCGTCTACTGCGGATGTAGCCGCTACTCTCCTAAAAAAACGTTTCGCGTGCCATCAACTAATACTGCTTTTATACAAGTGTGAGTTTTTTAATGAGTAGCTACTTGAAACATTGATGACCTTCAGCTAAATGATTATCGTTAATAAGTGCGTCAATGTATTTTTTCCAGAAGGAGACGCACCAATCTGACAACAACTGGAGGAAACAGAAGCCATTTGAACCGTATTCGAGTAATAAAACTTCACAATGTGTTTTGTAGCTTTGAATATGTAGGATATACACCTTCATAGATATTGTCAGTTGTTTTTACATTATCCACTGCTGGGGGGGGGGGAGTTGATCGAACTGGTGAACGTAACACAGGCACTTGAACATATAATGTAATAATCACTGGTTGAAGTAATCGATCAGATTTGGAAGATAATACAAAACGGCTGGCTTCCATAGAGGAAACTGCATGATCTGTATCGTTTGAAAGGGAGCTGCAATGCAGCTGCCTTATATAAGCACGGAGTTGCTGCTTTTGAAAAATAAACAGTTGTGGAAATGGAGGAAGAACTAATTTGATCCCATGATAACGGTATCGCAGCTAGGCCGCGCTTCCCTGAATGAGGGGCAAATAATGCTTCTCTATTCGGCTCTCGTGAAACTGTCTAGAGCTAACCTTACAGTTGCCGTGGGTTTTTATGAAACCATGTGCTGATAGTTGTAGGTAATGAACACAACATTGATAATCCGTTTTCGAATCCCCTAAATGTCTCAGAGATTTACAGGAGATTTCTAAAAGTGGCCATTTTCATAGCTTTGAGTAGATAAAAGGAGTACGCGGATGGCAATTTTCAGGATGTTCAAAAAAAATCGTCTCGTATTGGGCTGAAAACATGTTTCTAAGGGTTCTTTTGGGTGCTCATTACCTGATCTATCATTTTTTCGCGTCCATCTCGGAATGCCTTGAGCCTCATGTGGTTACCTGTTTCCAAGCCACAGGGGAAAGTTTCCATAAACGATGCGAGAGTATAATTCTATGAATCCATGAAAGCAAAATTACCATCGACCGTAAAAAAAATTGATCGTCGCCCGGGGTTTCGGGGTCGCACCACCCATAGTCAGCGACATCTCGGTGTCGCTGACTATGGGTGGTGCGACCCCCAATATGGGATTGACGGTCATCCTACTCAAGTGATCCCTGACGAACTTGGTGTGAAACCGCACGTAAAAGACGCAGACGATCCAGTTGGGAGTCCGTCCATCTTTGTATATTAACTTTCTCGGGAGCATCCGCAAAAGGCCTTCTGATATGTCTCTCTCTCACGGGATTCATGATCCTTCTTAATGGGTGGTCAGGCTGCTTGACAATGTTAATAACCAGTTGCTGCGCTTGGAGTTGGCAGTGCTCCTTAACTGGCAGAATTCGGGCTTCAGCATGAAGTTGTCCACTGGGGTGCTTTTAGCACACCCTGTGGCAATCCGAAGAGCAGCCTTTTGGACTCGCTGCTTTTTTGTCCACGATGAATCCGATATCATGTGCTGCCATACCGGTGCAGCGTGCTCCAACGCCGGCTGCAATATTGCCTTGTAGGTGGTCAAAATTGTCTCCTTGCTACTTCCCCACGACGTTCCTCCCAGAGCTCGTAGGACGTTGAGCTTTGCTTTCACTGTAGCCTGTTTCTGCTCAGTATTCTTGTGGAACCTCAACGAAGGATCCAATACTAGGCCGAGCAGCTTAGGAAAACGTGCAGCAGGCAGACGAGCGTCTTCCCAATTCACAACGGGGTGAGCGCAGTGTTTCTAGGGTCAGTGGAGAAAACTGATACAGATGATTTAGCGGCAGAGACAGTGAGCATCATATCATCGAGAAAGTTCTTCAGAACGATGAGGTAGCTATTGATCATGCGTGCAGCTACATTAATGTCTCTGTCCCGGCACAAGATGGTGATGTCATCCGCATACGCAACGACTTTGATGTCACTTGGGGGAACGGGCAAATCTTCCAGGTAAAGACTGAACAGAGCAGGCGATATGACTCCTTGAGGGACACCATCAGCGATCGGGATGCTATTAGAGACATGTACCTGAAACAGCACTTTTGCTCGGCGCCCTTTGATGAGTGCTGTAATCCATCGCTTCTGCCAAGGCGGGATGGTGGACCTCAAAAGCTTCTCAGACAGTATGCCCAAGTTGACAGTATCAAACGCCTTCGTGAGGTCCAGGGCTACTCCAACAGTGCGTTGAGGCTTGGTGGCGTTGAAGCCACCCAAAACATAGCTCACAATCTCCAGCAGCGCCGTGGTGGTAGAGTGTAATTTGCGGAATCCATGCTGGTGCTGCTGATTGTTATTATGCTCGGCAAGCTCCTTGACGACCAGTTTCTCAGCGACCTTTGCGATTGGTGATAACAGACTTATTGGCCTGTATCCCTTAGCCGTCGATGGTGATTTACCTGCCTTAGGCAACGGAACGACGCTTGCCATTTTCCAGTCTTGGGGTACGATGCACGTGCGAAAGGATGTGTTGATGACGTCAGCCAGGATTGGCATAATCTCAGTCGGCAGTTTCTTCAAGATCGCTGGACTAATGCCATCCGGCCCTACAGCCTTCGAGTTGCGCATCTCTTTTACCACCTTTTCAATCTGCGCGGGCGTCACTGCTTCTGCTTCATTCATGAGTGGCAACTTACAGAGCTCTCTTACAGTCACTCGATTTTGTTTCCCTCTCTTAGCCTGAGTTATGAAAAAATTCTTTCCGAGAGCAGTTGCAGCCTCCTTTCTCGATTTGAAGACTCCATTCTTGAACTCGATCGTAGAGTAGTTGGTGGAGGTGCTCTTGCCCGAGATCTTCTTTAGAACTTTCCAAGTTGACGCTCCATCACTCTTGAAATTCATCTTCCCTGTGAATTCCTCCCAACACTCCTTCTTGTGCTTGTCCAGATCTCGCTTAATCTCGCTATCCAGCTCAGCAATAGTCGGATCCAGGTGATCTGCCACTCTCTTTGCATCCCTTGTCCTTATCTTCTCCAAGACTTCCTTGGTGACATTGGGAAAGAAGGTCTTAACTCGGCCCTCCGGAATGGCGGCTTTCATTGCCTTTCGAATCGCGTCCGTCAAGTGACGCTCTTTCTGGTGCACGTTTCCATTCCATGGGTAGTCAGCCACATGGCGAAGTGCCACCTCCCTGAACAAGCGCCAGTCTGCAAGGCAAAGATTAAGATAAGACCTTTGACGGATACCTGAATAAGGAGCAAGAGAATTAGAGAGATCGACGTGGACAAAAACGGAGATATGATCACTGGACAGAGTTGTAGCGGTCGACCAAGAGCAGGCGCTGGAGAGATTAGATGATACAAGAGAGATGTCTGGACTAGAGGATCGGCCGTTGGCCGGGAGACGAGTGGGCTGATCATCGTTGAGAATGACCAGATCGCACTCCTCCGCCCATTCTTCGACGTCTTCTCCTCTAGCGTCAGTGTCAAGCGACGAACAGAATGTATGAGCATTGAAATCGCCTGCGAAGACCACAGAGGGTGAAAGGGAGCAGTCGTACAACTGCTTGAGTGAGGGAATAGGGTCATAAGATTGGGGACAGGACGTGGTAGGAGGGATATAGATATTAAAAAGAGATATAGAGGTTTTAAGAGGGAGATGGATAGGTAGGTACTCGAGAGTACCGTCCTTTGGTGTGTTTGGTATGATATGAGAGGGTAGATTTGATAATACGAAAGTGGAAACTCCTCCGCCGAGAGCTGTCCTTGGAGCATGATAAGCAGTGTAGCCAGGAATGTTAGGTAAACGAGCGTTAGCGGAAGGAGACAGCTTGGTTTCCTGAACCATAATGATATCAGGATGATGAGTACGTGCGAAAAGAGAGAGTTCAGACAGCTTGGCTCGAAGGCCGTTGAGGTTGATATGTACAATAAAGAGGGGGCGGTTGGTGAATGAGGAATCAGAGTTGCTGGGGGCAGAGCACAGAACACAACGGAAGGAAGAGTCGTGATGCCTCGCAGAACTGAGACCCGAACGGGAGAGATGCACCCACCTTTGGCATCCGAAGCACTGGACGCTTGTTCTCCTCCATGTGACATCCTTGCCGCACGTGACGCATGGGTACTTCTGAGCGGGTCCTGGATTCCTCTCGACGCCGGCCATCTGTAGTAGAATCTCTAGGAGAGCTGCGACCAGCCAGCACCTCTCCCATGACAAAAACCCTCTTCGCGGAGGGGTTGACGTCGGTTTGCACGGAGGTGGTGTTCTTTCCTCCACACTGCCACGGCACGAACGTACGACATCTCGGCAGCAAGGGGAGCCTCCCTACAACTCTTTCCGCGTTCAAACGTAGCTTGGATCAGTACCTGATGACTGAGGATGATTGAGCCTGTTTCTATTCATACTGCTATTGTGTCCGTTTCCTGTATTTTTATATCCAGTGTTTTTCATTTGTGTTTCTATGTAACCTAATTATGCAGGCATGACCTGTAATAAACAAATACAAATTTTTTTCGATTTCTTCAGAGTGATTTTATTTAGACAGATGTCGGGTGTGCGGTCCCAGGCTCCAGGATCAAGTCGGATGCGAATTCGAAACTTTCCTGTTAGTCGACCAAATTGTTATTTATTCACGCATTCATCATTTGCTATTTGAGAATATTTAAGGCTGCCATGGACGAGAAGTACGTCACACAGGTCTGGGAAATGTTGAAGAGGGCTATACAGGAGATTCAGAGGAAAAACAATTCTGGTCTCAGTTTCGAAGAATTGTACAGAAACGCATATACAATGGTATGTTGGTTCGCTCTTTAAAGGCACAGTCCAACCTCAGGGGCGGTTTTTAAAATTTCCCTCTGGGCCTGGCCTGTAACAACCCTGCCAAGCGTGAGATGCCAATGCCCTCAAATCATGGTCAAGCGGGGTTGCGAAATTTCGCAACGGGTGGGGGCGAAAACAAACAATTTTGGCCCGAAAAGAAAGTTTAGGGGGATCGCTAAAATTTCGGACCAAAAATGAAAAATTGGGGAAGATATCCCGAAAATTCTCGATATTTTTGGTCATCAAAGGGAAGGATCGTAGCATTGGACGCTCGAGCCCAATTATTGAACGGATTTTCGGCGTCGGTCCTTTTGGTAATCAAATATAAACTGCCCAGAAATCGTGCCTCTGGGGGGGGGGGCGCAAAAATGTGGGTTTCGGAAGAAAATGATGTGGGGGTCGCTGCGATTTTAAAAAATTTACGCAACGCCCCGCTTGACCCTGCCTCAAATCAAGAAGAAACTGCAGGGAAAAGGTTGGCTCCGGCCCCAATACCCCAAAAACTAAGCCACACACCCCACCCTCAAAAGAAAGCCAAGAACTCTGTTATTTCTCATGTTGACGTTCTTCTTCTTCTTCTTCTGCAGCCACAGAGAGGGTCCTGTCATAGATTGAGGAACTGAGCCACAAGCGTCGGATTCTTCCACAGATCTACTGGTGTTAACGATGTCGGTCTCATCGGGGAGTTGAAAAGGTGCGCAGTAGTATGCCCTTTATTACCACAATCCGGGCACTCGTCAGGTTTGCTGCTATCGATCTTATGTAAATAGTTAGGTCCGTGGCCTGTGTCCTCAAGAAAAAACGTTTAAATTCAAACCGCGGCTGGCGCGGCGGTATAATTCTCAGAGATTGATATTTAAACCGCCACGCCAGCCGTGTATTGAACTTACACGTTTTTTCTTGAGGAAACAGGCCGCGGATCTAACCATAAGACATAAGCATGGGGGAGTGCCCGCAGCGCAACGAGGCAACGGAGGCGTTCTTGATGTGCATTGGTCCATCTCTGTATATTGATTTTCGTGGGAGCATCAGCAAACGGCTTTCTTATACCTCTCTCTCACGGGGTCTAATACTCTTCGAGACGGATGATTTGGCTGCTTCAGAATGTTTATGTACAGCTGTTGTGCGTGGAGTTGGCAATGGTTCTTAACTGGCAGGATGCGAGCTTCGGCGTGTAGGTGCTCTACTGGAGAGCTTTTAGAACAGCCTGTTGCGATTCGCAATGCTCCATTTTGGATGCGCTGCAGCTTGGACCAGGATGTGTCCGACACGATATGCTGCCAGACTGGTGCAGCATACTCCAGGGCGGGCTGTACGATGGCCTTGTTCGTGGTCAGGATCGTTTCTTTACTGCACCCCCAGAACATTCCGCCGAGAGCATGTAGCACGTTAAGTCTTGTTTTCACTGCAGCTTGCTTCTGCTCAGTGTTCTTATGAAACCTCAACAAAGGATCCAACACGAGTCCGAGCAGCATAGGGAATCGGGCGGCCGGCAAGCGAGTTTCGTCCCATTTCACCATGGGATGAGCTCTGTGCTCCGCAGGATCAGTGGAAAAGACGGTGACGGATGATTTAGCGGCAGAGACCGTAAGCATCTTGCTATCGAGAAAACATTTCAACTCGATCAAGTAGTCATTGATCTTGCTGGCAGCTACTCTCGGCGGTCAAAAATTGTCCAGAAAGTGACTCGTAGTCACCTTCCAGGAGCTTCTCCTAAAGACCGACTGAGCTCTCTATGGGATGAGCCCCTTTTATACGTGCTCGGCGGCTGATAGGCGCCTGATCAATTGTGGAGCAATCGATCAACGTCTTCAATCATGGACATCGTGGCTCGTTCGTCGTCCAAACTGCATCCTGGCCGAATCGGACCCCTCCGGCTGTCTGTGTACGTGGCCAATAGGATTTCAGAGAAATAGTGAAGGAGAGGAAAGTGAAGAAACGGAGGAAGCATTGTGCTTAGCTCCCTAGTGAAACGCAGCAATACTTCATTATCGGCCCGCCCACCCGGCGTTTTTCTCACCCCCCCCCCCCGTCATCCACGAATTGCATGGATATCAACCACGTCGGCCACATCGGGTGATTCTCTCAACCCCATCCCACCATTTTTGTCATACATATCGACCGGGCGGGTGTCGTCGGGTGATGGCAGGTGACGGCAGGCCACACCGGGTGTTTTTGCACCACATTTCCAATCAGGGGTAAGCGGATTGAAATCTTGAATTTCGGAAAACGGAAATCGAAACAAAATAAAATTTCGGAAATCGGAATAAAATTACAATTTCGGAAATTGGAAATCGGGACAAGTTTTACATTTTCGGAAAGCGGAATTCAGAGGCCGAAAATCTACGTAAACTTGAATTTGGAAAACGGAACAAAGTATACTCGCTGCTGGCATCAAAAAAATGTGTCCTTGAACCCCGGGTCCGAATGCGTCGCCATCAAATCATCATTCCCCAGATACTTCTCCATCCTTGTCACTAAACCGTGATGAATCTTAAGAACGTAAAGGCCAACCGAACATTGCTTGACACGACGCGGTTGCGTCGCGGCTCTATAATTTCCTAAGTTTTTACTTCGATTTTGTTATATCTTGACCACCAGTGGTGCTGTTTTCCTTCGTCCTAGTCCCGGCAGGTCCTCAACTGCTGACCCCTGGAGAAGGACGGTATGTGAATGAAGACACACCGTACTCCACTTCTTTTATACCCCACCCTTTATCAATTGGTTTTCATCGATTTTGCTTACGAGAGCCGTGACGCGACCGCTTCGTGTCGAGCAATGTTCGGCTGGCCTTTACGTTCTTATTGAGGTTTCTTATTCAATGCGTAATGGCGACTAGAGTTTAGCGACTTCAACGAATAGCGGACTTTTCTGTATTACGTCGAACGGCTAACGACTGAAGAAATGTTTAATTCTCGTAAGCTTCCCAGAAATTCGTTAGAAAATCAATATTCGCTATACGCACTATGTAAATACAAAGAGTCGAATTGCAGCAATCACGAACCAGTCGCTATCCCTACCCTCAGACAAAATGGAGCTCGACGCTCACGCTGATCCGCCTACTTTCTTCGAAACCCGCGATAAGCAAGTGCTCGCACCCTGACACGAGGTCGTGCATGTGGTACCTAACGCGTGCAAAGTGCGCATTCAAAATGAGGCTCGACGCCAACCACGCCTATTTCCAAGGAAGAACACAAAAAAAACTTTGGCCCTGATGTTGGCAATGTCGCTGGTTTATATCCAAGTGTGGTGTACTTGTCCCGCCCAGCCGCTGTAGGCCCCACATGGTGCTTGGCGGCCAGTCTGCACGTCGCGTCGGGGGCCGTCCGACTTGCGTTTCAGTGTGCGAAGAGTTTGGGCTTCACGCTCAGTCGAAAAATTAAGAGGAGCTCGTCGTCCGAGTCTTTCAGATTCGGGTGCTTCTTGAGAGCGGCTTGATGCAGGCTATCAAGTAGCTGCTCGACCACGACAGTCACTACTGCGGGTCGACAAAACTTCGAATTGTGGGCTTCACGGCTACATCCCGCTGACGACGCAGGCTTTCTAGCTGGGCGTTGGATCCGAGATGCTCAACCTACGCGTGGTGGATCTGTGGAGTCGACTACCAAGATCAAGGAGACTCATCGAACGGGCATCAACAACTCCACGAGGAGTTTTTTTCTGTATGGGAGTGCGAATGGCTGGCTGCCGCAATCCTTCGTATTCTACTACTACGCGCTGGCATTGAGAAGAACCCTGGACCGCGAAACAAGACTCCGCGATATCCATGCCGTCATTGTGGATTATCGGCACAACATGCAAGCATCCAGTGCGGTGGTTGCCTTGGCTGGTTACACCTCAAGTGTTCGGGGTTAACTAGCTATAATGATTACACTGATGCCCATTGTTGTATAGTCTACAGCAATGTTAGTAGGACCTGGTGAGGTTGCGGACTCGTCCTAACATACGGTAGTTTGTTCGTGGTATCACTCATTTTTCCGGAACAGCTTTGATAGATCGGTGAGTCTGTGTGTTCACCGATACGACTACACCTGTGGAAGCAATGGAAACAGGTGAAAATGTGAGAGCGGAAGTCGAAACTCACCGACCAATTTTAGTTGTTTCGAAAAAATTAGTGATAACACTATCAGGCTACAGTATGTTAAAAAGAATCCGCAACCTCACCAGGTCCTACTTCCATTGCTGTAGACTATATGTCTTGCATTAATTTACCTTCTACGGTTCCTCTTCATTGTCTCAACATTTTTCAACTCAATATTAATGGCTTGCGTGCCAAACTTATGGAACTTACTTTGTACATTGAACGCTCACAACCTGATGTCTTCCTCCTACAGGAGACCAAACATAGCGTGTCCTCCCCTTTTCAGCCCCGCCTTCCCGGCTATACATCCTATCATATTCCCCGTTCATCACATGGCGGTGGCGTGTCAACTTTGGTGAAATCTTCAATTCCATCTAACCTTATTGTCCTCCACAATGATAATGTTGTCGAATGAGTAGGAGTTCATATTGTATTGCAAAGTTGTCCTCTAGATATTATCAATGTTTACATTCCCCCATCCACCTCTTGTCCCAACTCATTTGATCCCCCTCCATACCTACATGATGTATATTCAATCCTCTCATCCTCATCTGTTGTCATGGCTGGTGACTTTAATGCTCATTCCTCTTCGTGGTTCTCCTCCCTGGATCCCGATGACAGATTAGAACTAATTGAGCATTTTGCGGATGATTGTGACCTAATTCCTATAAACGAAGATTCTCCTACTCGTCTCCCGTCGATGGGCAGGCTCTCCTCACCTGACATCACGTTCGTTTCCTCTTTCCTTGCCATGTCTTGTAACTGGTCCACATCTGTGGCCATGGCCAGTGATCATGTACCCATCAGCATAACATTGGATCTGTCTCTTAATAGTCATCTCGCACCTTTTTCTGGCTCCCGTAGCAAATGTTACACTAACTACAATAAGGCTAACTGAGTCCTGTTTAAGGAGGTGCTACTCAGCCGGGTAGCCAAATATCCGCTAGCTGGCTCCGTTTATGTCAAAGAGAAGTTCGTCGTCGACACCATATGCGATGCCTCCAGAATAGCCATTCCGACCGGTCGTGTAAGAACGTTCCACCCTAACGTACCAAAGGAAGCCCTGAAGCTAATCACACAACGGGACGACAGGCGCAGAACTGATCCTTCCGATCCGTGCATTTCACTGCTACCCGAGGAGATCTCCATCCTCCGTGCTCTGGCGGGTACTACCTGGGGTATCACAAAGGAAGTCTTACGCACAACATATAAGGCCATGATACAGCCTACTCTGGAGTATGGAGCCTCGATATGGACTAGGCACCTGTCGGACGCCTCTTGGAGCAAGCTACAACGTGTACAAAACACTGCACTACGTGTCATCACTGGCTGCCCAAAGTCAACACCCATATCCCATCTTCACCATGATTGTGCCCTACTTCCTGTCAAACAGCACTGCCAACTGCAGTCACAACAGTTCCACATTGGCATAGTCAAGAATGCCGCACATCCCAACTACCCACTTCTGTCATCTGATCCACAGCACCGTAATATTCGCGCGCCGCTCCATGCTGCCATTTCTACAGTGGATCGTCAAAGATGGGCCATCCTAAGCTCACACGAAAGAGGCTACAGCAAATCGAGCACACCAGACTCGTGTCTGAATACCTGTCCTGTGCCCCTCCTAATCCAGTCCTTCGCAGTGTGCCTTCTACGGTCGATGACAGTGAAAAGACTCTGCCCAGACGCTCCCTCGTCACTTTAGCGGGCCTACATTGCGGTCATTCTTCGTACCTCAAAGCCTACGTTCATAGGATCGACGAATCGGTCGCCTGATAAATGTCCTGACTGTCAAAAAACTGGTCATGATTCACTACATTTATTTTCATGCTCTGCTAGACCTACTTCTCTGTCTGCTGGTGATATGTGGAACAAGCCGAGTGATGTTGCCGCCTTTCTGCGCCTATGAGAAGAAACTCCAATTTGACTGATAAGAAGAAGAAGCTGGGCGTTGAGCGGTTTTGTCTGAGTCAGTCTATAGCGGATCGAAGTGTCTACAGGTCGCCTGCACTGCATCCAGTGAAGCGAAGCATTCCATTACATTGAACGTTTAGTGAAGTCCGCAATGAACTCTGTATAACGTCGGCTTGGATCGTGAAGAGACTTGAGACAACCTTCAACAGTGAACGCGAAGCGAAGTCTCTTCACGATCCATGCCGATCGTAATGTCAAGCACTGCCCGCAGGTCACTATCATCAATTGGTTGGTCGCACGTTTTCAAAAGCGGGAAATATCAAAAAAATCTTCAATTCTCTCGATTTTTTCCGATATTGACTACATTTTCCAGAGGGACAAAAGCCAAGACACGCACACTCCTGGTTCTCATTGAGCCCGTGAATTACGTGTAAATCCAAGGTTCGAACTTTGTTCTCTGTCGAATACGTATGTGGAATTTTATTAATACAAGCAGCTATTCATGCGTGGTTGGCGAGTCTCAACTCGTCAGATTCTGTCAGTGGACGCAGGACAAATTTATTTCCACATTTCGTTCCGATTTCCGCACCCATTTTTCGGAATTGGGAAAGAGAAATTCCTAGGCCTAAAAACCTGCCAAAATCGGAATTCCTCTCATCCCTGTTTCCAATGCTTCCTATGTGTATCGGCCGGGGTGGCTACGTTGACTCAACCAACTCTGACAGGGACCGTAGGGGCGAAGTTTGATATTACAGTCCGCTCACCGTGTATAGCAATCCTGCCAAGCGCGAGATCTCAATTCGATTAAATAACTGAGAAACTACAGGGAAAATGTCGACCCCGCCCCCAATACCCTAAAAGCATAATCAAGCGTTTCGCCTCGATCAGGAAACCGAAATCTTTGCAAACGGAAATTTGGTCTGTGTGGCGATGCTCAAAGGCAAAAAGTACAATGGCAGAGCTCTTGGTTGCCTTTCTGGGGCGGTGTGCGCGAATGAATTAGTATTCATTTCATTTCTTTGCCAGCGGGGATTTATTTGATTGTTTGTGTTGCCAGAAGTCGTTTTAGTACGCTCCGCCATCATACATACTGATGCATTGTGTGCACTTCCACAACTTGGGCAGTTCGATCTCCTGCAATTGTTACTGGAATGGTCGCTTTGAAAGCATTTCCAACACGATTTCTTTTCTTTCAAGATGGTGCGACGTTTTTGTCGATCGCTCACTGTTCTGCAAACAGCGGAATTGTGGTTAAGTTTGCCACAAAAAAACACAATTTGATTGCTGAGTGCTACTCCCGGCTTTGAATCCGTAATCATGATCAGTCTGTGGGTTACCAAGGCGAAGCTCTAGTGACTCCACCTCCATCTCGTCAGTCTCTTGGTTTTTTACGAGCATGTCTTTGACTATTTCGTAAGGGAATTTTTTCAGGATAGTTTCAGTCCACATAGGATCGCAAGTTTTCCGGATATCGTAACCTGCTGAAACCATTTGATTGACAAGAGTTTTGATAGAGTCGAAGCATTCTTGACAACTTTCAGCCTTTTTAGTGGCCAATCTGAGATCAAACAATTTTCGACCTGTTCGTAGGCCCATTACTGTATCTCTTGATTATCGCCTCGATCATCCAACTGTAATTAGCATTCACAGCTTCTCCGCCGGCCCTTTCAGGCTATCTTTTAGCAACACGATTTTTTCGATTATCGATACATTATCGTTCTTGTGTATCAATGTTTCAAACACTGCCCAATATTCAAGGAATTCTTCCTGATTTCCGTAAAATTTTGGTAAGGTGATTGTTGGTGCTTTGACTGACCTTGAACACCTTGTGTTTTCATTTTGCTCTCTAACTGGGCTTGTTTCGCGACCCTCACAGGAATTTACCGGTTCTGGTTGAACGCGAGAGTCAAATGGTATTTTGAGTTTCATCTGCACCTTTTGTAGCACATTTTTTGCATCTGCTAGCTGAGATTCAATGTTGAACGCAAAGGATTCTGCATCTTTCATCAATTTCCAGTATTGAGATTCTTTTTCCAGCTCCTCTATCTCAACTATCATTTCTTTCTGCTCGGTTTTTGATTTTATACCAAGAAAATACTCCTCCTTTTCATCGATTGTCGCTTGGAGATTCTCTATTGCGGACTTTATTTGCCCTAAACACGAATTGAGTAAGACCAGATTTGTTGTGCATTTTTCGTGCCTTTCCTCGTCGTTTTCTGGATAGACGATTTTTTGGGAATATGTCTCATATTTTCCAAGTAGCTCAGAGATGGTAGCTGAGCTAGCAATGATAGCTTTTTTGTGAAAATACAGCGACATGTTATCACAGTTCGCCCTTTGAATTTATTTAGCGAATCTATTTGTGATAAATTGGACTTGTTTTGTCCCACCGTGCGATTTCTCGGGCAACGGTAATGAGTTTCGGGCTAATTAACCCTAGGTCAGATCAACCTCTTGGTGCAAGTGTTATGGCTTAGCACCGAATTTCGAGCGAAAGTATGCTCTAATCGAATCATAGTGGGATTATAATTCGATTGCGGTTTGTGTAACAAAAACCGACTTTTTTTGGGGATATAGAACCCAAGGTCAGACTAGGCTAACCTCTTAGCGCAGGTGTCTTGGACACGGCACCGAAAAGTCGAGCGATGGTGGGCTCTAATCGAATTGAAATTCGATTGCGGTCCTTGTAATCTGGACCGACTTTATGCTCCTGGCCCCAAGGTTGTCACGCCTTGACGCGGGAGACTATCGGCTTTGTTTGGCCGTTGCACCAAAATTGTGGTGACTTTGTTAAACTCACGTTACTGGGGAGTATTATGGCTCCCGTACGGCTGCTTCTGCGAGTATTTTGGCTCGCTGGAAGATTTATTAGCGAATGGCACACGGTGGTGCGACAGTAGGTTGAATGCCGTACAACATGGGCGTGTCCTCTTACTATTATCGGCGAGGACACGCCCAGCATCTGTTACGATATTACAAGAATATTTACAAGTACCATAGGCGGCTAGATAACAGTAACGCCAACCAGGATTGATATACATTATGGGCCACTTCTTGCGGTTCTGGTAGATTACCAGAACAACATCCACTTATGTCTATATGCGGATGACATCACTATTATTTGTACTGACCCTGTCATCGATCGAGCCACTGCTGAAATGAATAAATACCTCGTCAGTCTGGCTACGTTCCTGGAATCGAAGCAGCTAAAGGTCTCTCCTACCAAGTCCAGCGTTACTTTGTGCACTACAGCGACTGCCGAACACAAGCTGCATCCCAAGGTTCTTTGGGAAGGAAATATGCTGCCCTTATCAAAACACCCTCGTATACTTGGTGTATTCCTGGACCCGTCACTGCGTTTTCATGAAAACACACGTATTCGAGCTGCTGCTGCCAACACACGTAACAACATTCTACTGTGCTTATCTGGGCCAAATTCCGGTCCGCAATTGCGTCTCGACACGCTTTGCGGCCGCACGCGTTCGAGTCAGTCGGTTTTTTCAAAGCCGACTCGATGTGGCTTTTTTATACAACTTTCTCCAATTTTTCCTAGTTTCCAGTTTCCAAAACCCACCTAGAGTCAGCAGATCGGCAGCTGCAGCGCTGGAAGCTCTTCTGACTCTGGAGCGTGCGGCCGCAAAGCGTGTCGAGACGCAATTGCGGACCGGAATTTGGCCCAGATAAGCACAGTACGTTCGCTGGCAGGCACTACATGGGGCAGCTCTAAGGAAATTTTGAGAACCACCTACAGGGCTATGGTGCAGCCGGTGCTGGAATATGGAGCCCCAATTTGGTCAAGACACCTGTCGGAAGCCTCTTGGAGCAAGCTTCAGCGTGCACAGAGCACTGCTCTACGCGTGATCACTGGATGCCCTAGATCCACACCGGTACCTCATCTACATCAAGAGTGTTCGCTACTACCTGTAAAGCAGCATTGTCAACTCCAGTCGCAACAGTTTCATGTTGGCATTGTAAGGAATTCCACACACCCTAATTTCCCATTACTGTCATCTGGTCCCCATATCCGACATATTCGCTCGCCACTTCATGCTGCAGTCTCTGTCTTGGATCGTCAACGTTGGGCGACGTCGGAGCTCAATCGCGCCAGATTACTGCAAATGGAGCACACCCGATTCGTCAGAGAATACCTTTCCAGTGCTCCCCTAAATCCAATACTTGGTGACGTGCCCCCCCCCCCGATCGATGGCAGCGAATCGGACCTACCCAGACGTACACGCGTCATCCTGGCAGGTCTACGTTGTGGACACTCCTCATACCTCAAGGCCTTCGTTCATAAGATCGACTCATCGATCCCTGACGAGTGTCTCGACTGTCACAACCCAGGGCATGGTTCATTTCATTTATTTTCATGTCCTGCAAGGCCGACTTCTCTAACAGTTATGGATATGTGGAAGAACCCGTGCGATGTGGCTGCCTTTTTACACCTATGAGGAGAAGCTCTATGTGGCTGATAAGAAGAAGAAGAAGAAAGTTTTTATGAAGCAGACTACATTTTTCTTCAGATAAGTGTAGCTGCCATAGCTTGGACCAGTCAGCAAGACGGGTTAGGTCACACTGAAGCTCATGAAAATCGATGGCAGGATTGTGAAGAGGGCTATATATTTTCAGATCATCCGCAAAAAGCTCACATGTGCTCGACAACCACTCCGTGATATCATTTACATAAATAAGAAAAAAAACAAGGGACCCAAAACACTATCCTGAGGCACCCCACTGGCGATTCGGTTTGGACGAGAACAATAGTCGCCGATTTCGACTTTAAAATCGCGAGGAGTGAGGAAGGATTTCAGCCACTTCCAAATATCACCAGAAATACCCTAGCCTTCAAGTTTCAAAAGCAATTTCTGATGATAAACGGTATCGAAAACCTTAGCGTAGTCGATGTACACAACCTCAGTTTGGCAATCCTCGCTCACAGCTGAACACCAGTCGTGGAACGAGGATACCAACTGGGATAGCGTTGATCTTCCGGGCGGAAAACCGTACTGCGCAGGGTCAAGAAGGTTATTCGATGTGAGGTGAGCAAGAATACAATCTTTGATTATGATCTCAAGAACCTTACAAATCGAAGAGATCAGGCTTATGTGACGATAGTTTGAAACTTGGACGGCAGGCGCTTTTTTGAGAAGTGGGGTGAGCACCGCAGTTTTCCATGCAGCCGGCAAAGTCCCCAGGGCAAGACTGTGGTTAGAGATGCAAGAGAGGGGGAACATAGCCCGTAAGCGGCTCTTCTGATGAAATAGGAGCTCACGGAGTCAGGGGTTAACGAAATTTTATCGCTAAGCTTCTTTATGGCAGTCATTGCGACTTCACAGTTGATAACAGTGGAACACAATCTCTGTGGGCATCGGAAAGGAAAAGAGGGAGCTGTGCCGTTGTTCATTCGTTCATTCATTCAACGACTTTATTTTGAGAATAAAGAAACGCACATATACACGTATGTGAATTAGATTCTTCGGTAAAGTAGAAAAAAAGATGCATAACAATGGCAGAAGTAAGAAGGGGACAAAATATGAACCTTTTGCAGAGAATTTTTTTCACAAATCGAATGACCTCTTGTCGCAAGAGACTTGAGGTCACCGCTTCTGGGCACAAAGAAAAGCACAACAAGACTAACAGTATAAGGTTAACAGTAATGCCCTTTTGATCAGAGTGGACGCTCTGATCAACCTAGTATTCATATATTTGAGAATGTTTTTCCGATTTCCTGAGCAAATGAGCCGCTTCTCACGTTTTTTAGCAAAACGTTTGCATTCCTTCTCAAAATCTTTTGCGCACTTGCTGAAGACCCGCCTGGAAGGAAACGGCCACGCCACAAAAAGTGCTTTCTGGCGGCCAGACGTTGCAAATGTTGCGGAATCTTGTTGGTCTTTGTGCCTTGTTTTTTAAGTGGAATACACTTCTCCATCACAAGATGTACATATGCAATAAAAGCATCATACAGATCATCAATCCATTAGCCAAAAATTGACCTGATCCCAGTCCGCTTTCCGGAAATCGAAACAGCGGCTCTTTTGAGGAACGTGAGCTTCACCTGCGATCTAGAAGGCTATTCTACAGTGGTCATTAGTGGAAAAGTTGGGTCGAAGTTCCCATTCACCAATGAGTGTAAGGTCGTTACACAGGAGCAAGCCAAGCACATTGCGCCCGCGCATGGGGCCAGAATTCAAACACAAAAGACCAGAGTTATCCAGATAATGCTGAAATGAAGAAGCGAAATTCATACCGGAATCACTGGAGGCAAACGGGTAATTGAAATCAACAATTATGGACGGCAACTGCTCTGAACACCAGTCCTCTACAGTATCAAGCAACACGAGCGATTCTTGGCTATTACTCAGAAGGTTGGAGCTCACCACCCGCGAAGCGAAAGTCCGGTGGCGAGCAACCCTTTTCGCGGGCAGCAAGCGAGATTATAGCGGGTGGCGAGCACTCGACGGCAGGGGCTCACCGCCCGCCACCACTAATTCGGCGGCGCGCTCGCCACATCACACTCACCCGCTCGCTTTCTCCTGGTTTTTCTCCAGGTTTTTTTTTTGAAATTCAGGAATAAGCAACGATTTTTCTTGATTTCTCCTCATTAAAAAAAAGATCTAATTTGAAGTGTTCCAAAAAACCTTATTCAATTTTCTAGAGAATTTGTGTCAATTGCAAATATCTAAATGGAAAATATCTGAGTAGCGAAGTAAGGGATAGGGAGCTACTTACGTGGAGTACCTGGGGTTGACAGAAATGTTCAAAAAACATTTGTTGGAGAAGTCATCACATATGATCTGAGGCCTATCGAGTGGCACGTCGACGTGAGGATGGTGATAATGGAGGCGTGATTGTCCTAGGGCGAGTCATTAACACCTATCTGGTACTCGTGGGTACACCTAAGGCATTAAATAATTATGTGCTGACCTGGCAAATGACAGCGAGGTCGCACATATGGTCTGGCTAACGGTTCACAGCAACCACGGAGAACAGTTGATAAACTTCACCGTAGTTATAAATCACAAAGGAAAACAAATCAAAAGCATAGAAAAAAAAGAAAACGATGCAGAGGAAAGAAACGCCAACTGTGATTTTTGAAGATACAGCGGTCGACTGGCTCGCAATGGGCTCGCGACCCGCTATACCTCCTCCACTCGCGCTCCTGACCCGCTATACCCATAGCGGGTGGCGAGCGGAGACGAGGGGTCAGCGGGTGGCGAGCACTTCAAAATAAGGGGTGAGCGGGTGGCGAGCAAGGCCCGAAATGCGCGCGGGTCGCGAGCACCGGCTTCCTGAGTAGTTGATGGTCTTCGGTATGCTGCAATTAATCGAAAACAGGACCCACCATCGAGAACAAAATCGAGATACAACAGTTTACAACAAAATTCAAAAGACCTAGGTACAAACTCTGTGTTGTGGCCGTCTGGTCACCGCCTTTGACCTCTGCGATTAGCAAATGAGTTATCGGCAGCCGGGTGTTCGTGACCGCCCACGATGTGTGTTTCTCGTTGTTCTGTCTACCGATCTAGGTGGTCGAGCGGGAAAACAAGCCGTATAAAAGGCGACAAGATTTAACACTAAGTGTGTTAGCTGTGCTCTGGTGTCCTGCTGTGCTGGTATTCTTCACTCTATTAGTAAATCGTTCCTAGTACTCGTCTTCCCGCAGCCGCAGTGAAAAGGATTCTCTCGCTAGAAGAGAGAATAAAGAGTTCACATAGAACTCTCGTGAAACTCGTATCCGCAGGGATACAACACTCTGCAACCCTAATATGCCTTTTTACAATGACGGCTACTCTGCCACCGGGCACTCCGGAGGATCGGTCACATCTGTAGACTTCATAAGCGTTATCAAATGTTAGGAGTGAATCCGAATCGTCCTCAGTAAACCACGTTTCACTAATCACAACTATATCGGGCGATGATAACTCAAGTAGCGCATTCAAAGAAGCTAGTTTATTTCTAATTGAGCGAGCGTTAAAGTAAAAGCATTGCAGAGTACTTTCTGAAACTGAAGACGAATTGTTTACACCTCCTTGGACGGGGAGAAGCGAGAAGGGGGATGAGACGCACGAGGGGGGAGGGGCCGAGGTGAGGCAGCGCCGTCCCCCCGCCGGTGCATCCGACCCCCCCTTTTTTTTGGAATCTCACTTCTACTCATCACTTTCCCCTTATATATAACGGCGGTCTCATCTGTCTTCCGCGCATCGTGCAGCTGAGCCCGAAGCTCAGAACTATAAGAGGGACGAACAAAAACGTGCTTCAAGTCATCAGAATCTTTGAGCTTATGGCCCGAGCGAAGCATCTGGATGGCGTCGTGGTGGTTTCCAAAGATCAACTTCACAGGACGCTTTCTGGAGTCGTCGTATGTTCCCATCAGAGATGTGCGTAATTACGACTAACGACTAACGAATTTAGCGACTAACGGGCTTTTTGGGTGTTACGACGAACGACTAACGACGAAATTAAAAATATTTTCGTAAGCAATCCCAAAATTCGTTAAAAAGTCAGTAGTCATTCAAATCACGCTCCAACCCAAGGCTTAGACCAGGATTGATACATATTGCCCTGTTGGTTGTTTTAGGTGAATGGTAAAAAATAGCCATAGCCTTCAGTATTTATTAGATCTACTGACACTGGCAGCGTTTATGCGACTTCGCGTCGGTCTCGATACTTTATGGTAGGCTCACTGAACCTGTTCCGGCACTGGCCGGCCCCAGCGGAGATTTTTGCAGAGGACACTATCAGATGTGATAATATGGAGCGGTGCCTGCAGGCCACAACTGCCCAACGACGGGAACTGTATCCGATGATTGCATTGTAAAGGGTGCCGTCCTTCGATTTTCAGTCATAAATTCGAGATATGGGGTTTCCATAAAGTGGTGCTGAGACCTCTCAGGAGTAAAATTTTAACTTGGGTGCTAATTTTTTCCGGTCTTTCCCCGTTATGGGAACAAGCTGACGCAAGCGCTCGGATCGCTACGCGAAGCACAAATAGTGCAAAGTCGGTGCAATTCTCAGTGTTGTCACCACCAGGTAGATCCCAAATAACATCATATAACGCAGAGTTGCATTATTTGCGTTTCCCATATTGTTTCTTTTTTTACCGAAAAATGAAAAAAATCGATAAACACTCACTCTCGGGTCAGTCTCGAACACACAGGTTCTCGTGCATGACTTTAATTGTGTATATGTAGAATTGCAGTTTGAACTAGGTTCTCTAACAAGGAGTGATTTGTGTTTTTAATGGCCATGAATGTTTTGGAGAACATACATTTCTTCATGCCTTCCTTTTTTCTATTCATAAGGACTTTTTTCTCCCTCAACTTAGCTTGTTTTCAAAACCTAGATTTTTAACGACTAACGAGGGTTTTGGCCGGTTGAACGACTAACGAATTGAAAAATTTCTATTACGCACATCCCTGGTTCCCATGCGATAAATTGACAAGGGGACGGCGTAGACTTCGAGTTCTTCCAGGATGGACGTGACTGCCTCCAGATCTGCTTCCCTCCGCTTCTGGGCCGGCAAGTTGTTTTTTTTTTTCGTGCAAGCCTATTAAGGCGACCTCGGAGTGATTCACCCGCGGCTTTGCCACCGGGACAACTTTCTTGACTTGGTCACCGGCGGCGGGGGCTGGCGGACCATTCCTCACACGCGCCAGCTCGGTGACAGCATCAGTGATGGTCTCCAGCAACGGTTGAAGGGCCACAGTCATCGATATTACCAACTGCTCCACCATGCCACTAATGGCCTCCTTCAGTGCATCGTTGATCATTTTAGCCATTTCTGCTCTCTGCTTCGACTGCATTTCAGCACAATTCGATCGATTTGATTGAAAATATTTCAAACTTGGGTAATTAAACCTGTAGTTTCTCACTTATTTGAGCGAGTTGAGATCTCGTGCTTGGCAGGGCTGCTATACACGGTGGGCGGACTATAATATCAAATTTTACTTCTGAGATTCTTTCCTTCAAAGGCACAGTCCAACTTCAGAATAGTTTTCTAATTTTTTTCTGCACAACTTGGAGAGAAGTTTACGCTGATCACAGCAATGTCTCTAGATTCGCTTAGAACCCTTTACGAGCAGAGTTACGGCCTCTCAAAATTTGGAAATTCGAAGAACAAGAATCTCTTGAACGAGTTGTCTCGTCTCTGCATTTTCACGTCGTTTGCAGTCATCGCACTGGAGTAGGTTGAAATGTAAAGCTGGCACATTAGCAATTGGAAGAACATCGATTTTGATAATAATCCATCACGGCTTTGGTCCTTATTGAGGTCGAGAACTTGTCGGTGGGTGTTAAACATTTTTTCCTTTCTAGGGCGTGGTCGACTTTTTCATTGATTTTTCTCGCTTATTCGAGCGAGTTGAGATGTCGCTCTTGGCAGACGGTCTGACGGTAATATTGCAAATTACCCCTGAAGTTGGGCTGTACCTTCAAGCCACAGACTCTCTGGGTTCTGGAAGGGGAAGGAAACCACAGGTGGTTGTGATCAGGGGTTTGCGGAATTTTCTGTTTCCTGTTTTCTGCCCATTTTTGGCCATTTTTTCTGTTTTCTGTAAAAATAGGTGAAATTCTACAGAAAACGAAAAAACGCAAATTGCGTCTTGTGGCAAATTTACTCTAGAGACAAGGGGCCGGACTCATAGAGGTGAACCCATCGGGTTAGAAAACCTCACCCGCTTTCTCTGCAGTTCCTTATGGTAAACTCGCCTATCTAGCTATGGTGGTTACCGGAGCTGGGGTGGTGTATTGGCATGAGGCACTGCTGTTCGCACGACACGGCACGGTTCGATCCTCGCCCAGGGTCGACCAGATCTGATCTACTATCCCTGTTAAGTCCTCGAATTGGTTCTAGATTCATGTAAGGAGATGAAGGATCTGGTCGGGAAGTCGGCTGACCCTCGCATGCCACTGTGTAGGCCTGAAAAGCATCGAAGCCTCCATGAAATAGACGTCGTATGCGCTGCGTATCCCAGAAGAGACTGAGGAAGCCGAGTCTTCATCATCATTTCATAGTGGTTACCCTTACCGGTTTAACGTTGATGAGACCCCTCAGAAGGTATGCCGTACAGTAATTTCGCGAAAACCCTATTTTTATTGTATAACAACAATAATGAGCTTTTACACTAGTTAGTGCCCGCTATTCGAAAGTTGTGCCCCAACTGTGCCATTCTTGCAAATCCTTAGTGCGCTTTTTAACTCTTTGCAGCGCAGGGTAATACAAAATTCAAAGAAGATGAAGCGCAGTGAAATTGATGATGGGTGGGGGATGTAGATGTTGAAACTTTTCTAGAGTTACGAGCGAACCCGCCATCTTGGAGCGAGCGCCGTGAAGGGACATTTATACTCACATGACACACCCGTGCGCACGCACGTGACTCCATTGCGTTGAGGAGTAGTATAGCGTTCAACCAAGCAATTATCACGAAATTATCATTAAAATATGTACACTGTTGAAGGTCAAGTCCTCTCTGACTAAATCTTCGTACTCTTTGCACATATTGAGCTTCTGATCAATTCAATTCAATTCAATAGCTTTATTTTTCAATAAAGAAACATACGGAATGTGTGTGAGGGAGGTTAATTACGCGATCCTGAGTGCGCAGCCAACAGAACAACGAGAAAAAAAAAAGAAAAAAAAAGAAATACTCGTACAATCGGAGCACCCTGTACTTAAAGCTCTAACAGAAAGAGCGGCCATCTGTCCCTTGCAATGACCTGAGATTGAAGTGGGACAGCCTGCTTTTAAAAATTGGAAAACTTTTGGCATCAACGATTTCCGGAGGTAGTTTGTTCCAAATTGGGATGACCCTAAAAGCAAACGAATGCAGCACACTAGATTTGGATGTAAATCTACGTTCGAGCTGAAAAGCGTGCTGGCGGGAGCGAGTACAGCGGCGGGTGAACGCGAAAACGCTTTCAAATGGGATGTCGCAGAGACCTTTAACGATTTTGTAACATAAATGTAAGTCGAACTCAATTCTTCGATATCGTAAGGTTTCGATTCCCTATATTCCAAGCCTTTTCATGTAGTCTGGCACTTCTCGCATAGGGAATGCCTTGACGAAAACGCGTTTTGAGTACCGCCTCTGCACGTTTTCAACGACTTCATCGTCCTCAACAGAAGATGGTGACCAAACCTGCGTATGGGTATTGCAGAGATCTCAGGATGCAATTTGCCACACAAGAAGCCTTGGAAATTTCCTTGCAGTGGGATTCCCACTTCAGGTCGGTGCTGATAAGCACACCAAGATCACTGACAGTCTCGCGTACGGAGAGCACAACATCATTTAGGCGTAAAAAGCACTCATGTTGGAAATTGATTTGAAATAAGCTGCATTTTTCCTCAGATAGCTTCAACTGCCATAGCTTGGACCAATCAGCAAGCCGGTTCAGGTCACACTGAAGCTCGTGGAAATCGATAGCGGGGTTGCGAAGAGGGCGACATATCTTGAGATCATCAGCGAAAAGTTTGCATGTGCTCGATAATTCATCAGAGATGTCGTTCACATAAATGAGGAAAAGCAAAGGACCCAGAACGCTACCCTGAGGAACACCGCTGGCAATTTGGATAGGAGGAGAACAGAAGTCGCCAATTTTGACTGTGAAGTCACGAGGTGTCAGAAAGGAACTCAACCATTTTAAAGTGCCACCAGAAATACCGTAGCTTTCGAGTTTCAGAAGTAGCTTTGGATGACTGACTGTGTCAAAAGCTTTAGCATAGTCGATGTACACAACATCAGTTTGGCAGTTCTCATTCACAGCCGAACACCAGTCGTGGAACGAGGACACCAACTGGGACAGTGTTGATCTACCAGGCAGAAAACCAAATTGGGCAGGGCTGAGGAGGTCGTTCGACGCAAGATGGGAGAGAACACAATCTTTGACAATGATTTCGAGGACTTTACATACTGACGAGGTTAAACTGATGGGCCGATAGTTCGAGACCTGAGCAGCTGGTGCCTTTTTGAGAAGCGGGGTTACAATCGCGGTTTTCCATGCGTACGGAAGAGTTCCAAGAGCAAGACTATGTTTAAAGATGCGTATGAGAGGGTAACACAACCCGTCAGCGGCCCTTTTGATAAAATAGGAGGGTATGGAGTCCGGAGTAAGCGAAATTTTGTCTTTGAGCTTTTTTATGGCACCCATTACAACTTCGTGGTTGATAGGTATAGAGCACAATTTCTGAAGACATCTCGGGGGAAAGTGGGGGGTCGCGCCGTTGTCACGAGTAAATACCTTAGAGAAATAGTCCGCGAATATTTTGCACTTTTGCTGATTATCGACAATGATTTCGCCCTCTTCATCTTTCAGGGTAGAGATACCTTTACGTGTTTTCATCTTAGCATTCATGTATTTGAAAAAGTTTTTTTCATTTCCTGAGCAAATGAGGCGTTTTTCACGGTTTTTAGCAAGACGTTTGCATTCCTTTTCAAGATCCCTAGCGCACTTATTGAAAGCAACGCGTCCACCCGGCTGGAAACGGTCACGCCAGAGGAGATGCTTTTTAGCGGCCAGGCGTTGTAAACGCGGTGGGAAGTTTTTGGTCGAGGGACCATGTTTCCGAAGTGGAACACACGTCTCTATTACAAGGTGGACATAGGAAATGAAGGCCTCATACATTTCGCTTATGTTCCGGCATGTGCAAAAGAGTGCATCCCAGTCTGTTCCTAACAACCATGGATTTAATTGGTCCCAATTAGCTCTGCGAAAGTCGAAATTACGGGCTGTCTTGGGAGTGCCAGGTTCACGAGCATGTAATCGTGTGTTATTTTCTCAGTTAAAGGAAGGTTAGAGGGACATTTTGGACTCATAATTTGCCTCTCTCGAAAGTCTACATACATTTCTTCCTCTGGCCAACTGTTGGCTTTCGAATATTGTGCAAAAGAATCATTCACCACAGAAAAGGTGTAAAAAGTTTAATGCTGTACTTAAAAGATCTCAAATAATGTACGCTTAACACTATTTATCGATTTCCAAAAAAAATTCTGTTTCCTGCCCATTTTTGGAGATTTTTTTTTCGGTTTTCTGTCAAACTGGATTTTCTGTTCTCTGTTTCTAAAAAAAAATCAGCACATCCCTGCTTGTGATGTTAAGTTGGGTGAAACACCGAGTTGTGAAATCACTGCGGCTTAGCGGCACCGAGTTCTCCGCCAACCCCGAAAAGCTAGTACTTCCTCTACGTCTCTCCTGCGATCTCGGCCTAAACGTCGCCCCCCCCCCCCCCCGTACAGTCGACACGGGTGTCGAAGTTTCGTTTGTGATTCACTTTTATCGGTCTGGCGATGACTCTATGCACGTAGGTAGCATATGTAACGTGCACCGAGTTTGTGCCAACGTGCGCTGGGATGGCGCCAGTGGAACCACAGCCGACCCTGCGATTCGTTTCTACTGTTTTTCAGGTATAGTTGTTTCCAGGGATGAGAGCGGACCAGCAATTGGCCTTATGTTGCATTCCTCAACAGTAATAATTCGTTAAAACAGTGACCGGTATGTATAGACAACCATGGGTTTAAAGAGCTAATGGAGAGCAGCGTTCTCAGAGAGCTGAGAACTTGTTAGAACAATTCGGAATTGTTCTGCGTTTCACGGGCGATACGGTGGCGGCCATCGTTCAGAAACTCGAAATCGGTTTTTTTTTGGCTCATGTATTCTATGTTTTTCGCGTATTTCTTGTTTAGTCACCTCTTGTTTAATCACCTGAAGAACAATTATGATATTACAAGTTCTCTATGGAAGTGCCTTTATTTATTCGAAAACGGTATTTCAAGAAGCATTTCTATTATTTAGGTTTTCTGGCAATGTTCCATAGCGCGATGGACAATGGAGAGTGAGAAACATTCAGATTCCCTATTTTTCTTGTGGTTAGTCGTGCTCGAGAGAGCCGAACAGTAGCATCAATGGATGTGTCGCTGCTAGCATGATTTGAGTCAGGGCCATCACATGGGTGAATGGGAGAGCAGTGTGCGCGCACACGCTCGCTATGGAACTAAGTTAATTTTGCTCCGCGATAGAGTGTATGCTTGTGCAGAAGAGAGGAAGGTGCACCGTTGTCTTCCTTTCATTTTTCATCTGATCCAGGTGTTACAGCCCGTCGTAAGCATTGATTTTTCTCGAATCTGCAAATAGTCCATCTGTTCTTAGTACTCTTCCCACAATTTGAACATGAATTATCAATCTAGTTTAGGTGCTGCACAAGTATGGAGAAAGGTTGTACACGGGACTAAAACAGGTCGTGGAGGAGCATCTGAGAAATTACGTAAGCAACTCGGGCAATAATTTTTCTTTACTTGTATTCAAATAACGGCTACCCAGTGTAGCTGCCGGTTTCAAGTGTGGTGAACACATGTGGTGAACGTTGTCGTCGAAAAGAATGTGTAAACCCTTCGTTCTAACAAAAGCTCGTTAACAACTAGCTATTAAAGGCAAGGTCCGGTCAAATTTTGACACTACCGAAATTTGGGTTAAAGGCACTGTTCGCGATAGAAATCGCTTTTCTGTTTTTTTTGCCTATCTTGAAACCGGTCCCATTCTGATTCCAATGATGCTTCTGGAGTCGTAAAAGACCTTCTGGTAATGGAGTTATGGTCTCTCAAAAATTGAGCTAGGGAAAATGGTGGACGAGTTGCCCGAGGCTTGTAACTTCCCTCTTTAGCAGCCAATGTGTGCGAGTTGACCTGAGTAAAGAGAGAAGTTGAGATTGAAGGGAAGAACGGGGCTTTTGATCGGAAACCATCGCTCAACTCACGATTTCGAGTGTTCCTTTGTTCACGTCGAGGGGCGGGAAGAGGCGGCACTTGCCCACAATGGCGGGGTTTTCCCACTTTCCTAAGCCGTTTTGCGGCTCCTGGGTAGCTTTTCTTCCCGTTTTTTCGACGCTGTTCTGCTTCTGAGAGCCACGAGAAGCGTTTGTTATGGAATGTTCGAGGATGAAGTTTATCGCGAACAGTGCCTTTGAATAGATTGGGCTGGCCTAGCTGAACATCGTCTGAGCGTTTCACGAACTCTGAGTCCTAAGCTCTGGAGAAAACAGCCTCAAAGTCAGGGATTACGGTATTCACAGCATGATAATCATGACTGGAATGACCGATAATTATACAGCACTTTTGAAGAATGCGTGGACAACCGCTAAAATATGGACGATGGCCACACCCTTCTGACTTTTCTGGATCATCGGCTAACGGAATTGGCTGGAATAACTTGAAGAAGACCGGTTTTTACGCAGTTTTCGCATGTTCCCTGGGACTACCTGTAGCAAGAGCACCGCTTTAGCGGGAAATCTCAAAATCTAAATTCTGCCCGCACCCTGCCTTTAAAGCAGGCATCACGTGTGCTGGTAAATTGAAGGAAGCGAGCAAAGAGAACATTTCCGTAGGTCGCTTTCTGTTAACTCCAGTCGCAAGGCGACGTGAAGTCTGATATCGATTGTAGCGACGCGACAGATCTTCCACGTATTCATGTAATCCGTGTGATTTTTTCTGAATGCTGCGACGCTGGATTTGTGCGCGGAATCATTCGTTACTTCCACTTCCCACACAAGCCGCTTAGCTACGTTGCGGTTTCCAGATAGAATCACGGGGATGATTCATGATTTTTTTTTGTTGATTTCAATGCTCCTTTTTCTAAATTCCTTTTGGTATAGTGACTGCCTGTGGCCCTTTAACGTACAGTGCTGTCAACTGTTGACCAACAGGGAAGTGGGGTAGTATTTTTTGTGCAAAACAAAAACTTCAAGAAAATAGTGGCGTCTCGGAGGTGGGTTAGAGGAAAATGCATGAGCTCACAGTAAAATTGTATGATCTCGTGGTGCGTGATGATTATGCTCAGACCACCCATAGTGGCAAGTGCGTCTACTAGCTCAGATACCCATCCTAAAAAAAAAGCTGGAGGTGGTCACATTTCTAATGATTCTTTCAGACCTTCCCTCTCTTCAAAACCTCAAATCTGGGATTCTTTCCATAGTTCTTTCAGGTCTTTCCTACTCGCCTTGGTGTGATGTATCTCATCCTGCGCCGAGCTGTATTATAATGGGATCAATTTTGAAAAATTCTCGCTCCGAAACAAAGACAACGACATTTTATAAAGTTTTCACTAAAAAAAGGATTTGTGGATTCTTTCGCTGTATTACTCTACTTCGCGGGCCCACTTTTGCAAAGGGATAAAAAGAGTGATATGGTTTCATAGCGCGTGCTATGCCTCGGGAAATGTTGGCGTTCACGCGCTAAGTGGGGAGTTCCGCCGCTGAAAGGCGCGGCAGCATGCAATGGAGGGCAATCGATCGTGCGGCGCCGCATGATCAATACTCCTCCACTGCATGCTGCCGCGCCTTTCAGCGGCGGGGCTCTATTCCGGCCCTAAAGAAGCTTGAGGAGAGCCAAAGAGTGACTCGATGAGTTGCATCGCTTTTACCGGTACCGCTTGAAGAATCAGATTATTGGTAATTGATAACTGATCTCTTTTGATGTAAGGATTGATCTACTTCTATTGCCACCAAGTTTTTTCATTGTAAAACTGTTGAAACATGGAGATGGGACAACTTTGTGAAGCCGGACCCGTATGCATTGTCAAGCTTGCAGGAACTGGCTCCCAGCATTGACCTTTTGAAGGGCCTATTATACTCTGTTCCAATCATGTCTAAGGTCGGAGAACCGTCCAATACAGCTCGCACAGTGCTTGAAGGCCATTCGCGTGAGAAACACAGCACGTTTCTGCCTTTTCGGGGTCTCTATTGAAGGACTCGAATGAAAAAGAGTTAAGAGCTAGGCTGATTTGTAAACCCCGTATTCAGTTGATGCGCCATAAACAGTCGACCTTAAACAGCTGCAAATTCAGAAGGGTTGGATCCTTTTTGTGTTTATACCATGCGTACTAGCCTTTTTTTCAGGTTCGGGTTAAGATTGTCGAGTCGCTGGATTCAGGCAATTTCTTAGAAGTCATCAATGAGGCTTGGAGTGACCATACAACAGCCATGGTATGATTTTTCTTGTTAACTATTGACATATCGTATCGACGAACAGGGTACGGTACGAGGTGTGGACAGGGCTCAATTTACCCCCCCCCCCTTCAGGAGCAAAATTTTGACGAATTTCTCAGACCCCCCTCCAGGAAGCGTTAATAGGTCATGTTTTTGGCGATTTTCTCAAACCCCGTTATTTTGTTCGTTCTTTGTTGTGATGTTTAAGAAGAGGAACAACTTATTCAAAATTCAAAAATATGTCGAATTTAAAGAAGAGGACCCATATAAAACGGCAAAGCTGAACTCAAAATTTCTCGAGAGAAATCCACACAAGCAAGATATAGATCTCTCGTTGGAAATAAAAAGTGAACGAATTTATTCGAAATTCGTTCGTTCGGTCTTTATTTAAAAAGTCATCACCATAGTTCATAGGCTCCGCTAGGGCTTGACGCGCTGGCGTTGAGGTGTATGAATTTCCTCGTGCCGAAAATCGCGATAAAAAATTGAAGGTTTGCCGTCGATCCCCTCTGGCGTCCAGACAGTGAGAAGGGCGGGCAGATCAGTGGGAAGGGCTAGGCAGCGCTAATGATTGCAAAAGTGACCTCAACCAATAGGTGTGACAGCCTTTCCCACTGATCTGCCCGCCCTCCTCACAGTCTGGCGCCACGAGACGGCCACCCGTATATCTTTGGTATATGGGTTACTGTAGCTATACCATACCCCATATTAGTGACAGCTCATGACCCCAGATATCTTACTGCCAGTTCATGACCCTTACCCTCACTCAGAACCTTGCCATCTTGCAATCGATTGCTCAGCAACACTGGACTAATTGCATCATTGATAGTTACGAGAAAAATTTCAAAACTTTTTAAAAATTCCATATTTTCATAGTAACTCTAAAAAAATTGCTTCAAAAACAAACCAAACCAAATAAAATGTGCTGAATTCAATGATATGATTCTTGAAGCTCGAAAATTCCAAAATCACTTCGAAATTGAAGAGCTCTTCCAAAAAAATGAATTGAAGGAAATGAAAAAAAAATGAAAAGAATGGCAGTTAGGTTTATCACCAACAAAAAAATGTACACATGAGAATTGGATCTTTTGAAAACTATAATGTTTACAATATCGAAGGGTCACCAATTGTTCGCGCTAACAAAGTAAAGGACCTCGGATTCACTTACAATGACAAACTTGATTTTCAGAACATTGGGCTACAATATCAAGTAACGCCGCGGGGAGAACATTTCAAATTTTCAAAGGATTAGCTACTAGAAACAAGGAGACTCTCCTTCCAGCTTACACCACCTACATTTGACCGCTAGTTGAGTCGGGAACCTCCGTTTTCAATCCATCTCAGAAGAAAGATATAGAGCTTCTGGAAAAAATACAAAATAACTTCTCTTGGAAAATTTTTATTAAAACTGAAATGGCGACATACTATACAATGCCTAGTGCGCAGAGGAGGAAGGTGTGTCTTGGCATTTCCTCATTAGAAACCCGACGGTCACTGTTTGACGTATGCATGGTGCACAAGATTCTCAATGGAGTAATTAAAAAAATTGAATAGCTTTTTTTACCTGGCTTCCATCGATTATTCGTGGTGGGAGAAATAAGATCACCATTCAAAGGGCCAAAACCTCCTTGAGATCTAGATTCTTTACAAACCGCGCAGGCTCGATATAGTACTTGAAGCTCACGAAATGCGAGACATCGCCGCTGACACTCAAACGTTTCAAACGCAAATTCGCCGCCAAGTTATTGAAGCCGTAGTATGCCGTAAACTTCTTTTTTTCCCATTCATGTCTCGGTAATCATCATCTATCATTGCACCTATTCGTCTGGCTATTACTGTACTCCTATTACTTTTATTTATGTATGTTTACGTGTATATTTATGTGTATATGACGTTTGCCTTAAGTGACGTAATAAACAAAACAAAAACGATTCCAGAAAAAAATTGCTCCGGAAAGATATGCCAACAAATTGATTAGGCTAACTTAGATAGAATTCAACCCAAATATCATGGAATGCTTATACACGGGTGAACACTTCGAGAATGGCAGAAAATTCCCAAAAGGATTCACATGAAAATGTATAACCAATTTGGCTGAAGAACAAACGAAATATAAGAGGAAAAACATCTAAAACTTCAAAAACACCTGCTCAAAAGACGATCATGGGGAGAGAATGCTGACCTGTTATCACTGGGGCGATGTCCTTGGTGAGGGAAGGTGAGAGATATTGTGCAAATCTAATGCGTGACATGATTATCCTTCAGGAGGCTTATGCCGCTATGTCCTCACTACTATCCACAAGGCAAGTATGGTCGAAAAGTAGGGCGATGTGCGACCTAGAGGTACTGTGACACATGTAAATGCCCTCATGAGAAGGATCGCTCATCATCAATCATGTATCCGTATCAGCTTAACTTCTTTAACAACATGCCTATGAGCAACTATCTGCATTCAAACTCAATTTAACAGGAGCCAGGTTAACTAATCGTGCTCTGCTTTTTTCACGAACTTCACAGAACCGTTGAAAATTCTTTTTGCGAACTGTTCCATTTTTTTGTGAATTTTCCCCGGAAACGCTGTGAAACCTCTATATCACGAATTTTTCATGGATCTGTTGATACCGTTCTTTTTTTTCGAATTTCACCGTATTTTCCTCAATTTTCGAATTCTTCCCCGAAAACCTCTATATCACGAATTTTCCGCGGAACCGTTGATAACCCATTCTTTTTGCGTACTTCACCGTATTTTCCTGTTTTCGAAATTATCCCCGAAAACCGCTATAGCACGAAGTTTTCTTTTTTTTTCACAGGAATTTCATATTAGCAATATCTTGCTCATAGTAGCACACAACTTGTAGATTTCTAATACATTTTGTACATACTAGCACATATCTTGTAGATTCCTGTTTTGAATTTTTTACAAAGCATAATTCAATTTATTTCAGATTTTGACCAAAATTATGTACGTAGTGAACGAGACACGATCCTGATCTTTCCACTAACCTAATAATTTCATGTAATAATTTAATAATTTGCATAAAATAATGTAATAAATTACATGTGATTAACACTTAAAACTTTTGCAATTTAACTAGTCAAATGCTCACCCAGGTGTAGCCCTAGAATACCTGAATCGAAGGACAGTGCGTTGAAACCGAGCCTCTCAAGGGTTTCGAAACCATTGCAGATCGATTCAGCGTCAAAAACTACCCCAGTTTCATACCTACCATCGAATTATAGCTCATATATTGGTAAAGTTGGCGACCTGCCAGGAGAAGGGGCGTCGGAATTCAAAAATTGTCGATAATGTGGATAACTCAGTCGCAACGTAACCCCGTCATCCGCTGGGTCGCTGGCAAGGGGTGGAGGCGGAGGGAGGAGAAGGGGTGAGTCGGGCTGCGGCGCTCGCCCGGGTGTCAATAATACATGTCACCATATGCTACCGTAATCCTACAGTATTACTGACAGTCGGTCTGCTGCCAGCCGAATGCGAGGGGACAGGGGCTCTCTACACACCGAGGGAGGAGTTGTCTCGCCTTTGCGGCTCTAATTCCACTCGGGACCACTTCGCTTGCGTTGAGTAGCGTGACGTGTCGAACTGCAAAAACAGGACAACTCCTCCCTCTGTGTGTAGAGAGCCCCTGACCCGAATGCGAGTATACCAAAAGTCTCCCGTCCCCTATAAGGCCCACGCATAGTCTGGCGGCGAAAAACGCGCCCCAATGATGAAGGATGGAGAGCGGTTACGCAGCTTCGTGCCTGTCCTTTATTCTCCATCATTGCGGCGCGACTTTTGCCGCCAGACTATGCAGAGGCCTATAGACGACGGCTCCGACGCAACGTTGAACGCTAAAATCAAACCAGCGGTGCATGCTAGCCGTCTTGAGGTGGGGTTCGACCGATTTATTCCATTGTCAAATGTTCACTCCTCGGGCTCTGCCTCCGGGTTGAGTGGAAGTGCGAGTGCCTGCATTTGCCTGCTCATGCACCAACATGGGTGCTCTATTCGGGGAGCTGGTAAGCGGCGGAGCACTCGAACTATTGATTGATTTTTAGGGGGCACAGAAAATGCATACCTGGTTAGGGGCCAGGTAGGGTTAGGTATATATTATAATAACATTCAACCGTAAGGAGAAATTAGGTTAACACTTAATGGACCGCGTGTCCACACTGCGCACCCACGCCAGATACTCGATTTTTTCGTTTTACTTCAGGAGAAACGGATTCTTTCTAATTATTGCTTTTATATCTCTGCTTAAGACAACTCCCATAACTGTTATGCAGATAATAAGCGACAGATATCTCCTTTTGGTATAGGCAATTACAACAAAAAATCAATTTAAAATTTTACTGAAAAGATTGGCCGTGGAGCGCGCGGTCTCTTAAGTGTTAAACGTGTAGAAATATCCATGCAGAAATTATTTGAAATTCCCTCCATTTGGCACTCCTGTTCAACTTTAGTGGAAATCCATATCAACTGCCGAACAATTTCCGTTGGACTGACGGGGAAGTTCTGCTGATTTCCAGTGTGGACATTAGTTCAACGGAAATTCCACGGTAGTTGAACGATCCGAGTGTCGGAGCTCTCTCGGCAAGTTTCTCCCCACGCACTATATCAATACATCTAAATTATTTGCTGAAGATACACGCAAGAAGAACACGAAAAAAAGAGAAACAGAAGAACCATAGCCCAGAAAAATGTTATCAGCTGTTCATTATCGATTCTTGGAACCAAGCCGTGTTTTGTTGCCGTGGACTGTGCCAGATTTCCAATTGGAAATGTTTTCTCATTTCACATATCTTATTTGTAGTTGTTTATGATCAGTCAATTGTTGATAAATGTGTGATCTTCCTTTAAGTCACATCGATTTGTGATTCTAGGTAATGATCCGCGATATTTTGATGTATATGGATCGCGTTTATGTTGAGCAGAACAAAGTTGAACAAGTATTTCATCTAGGACTGGCAATATTCCGGTTAGTTTCTCATTTCCATTCACATGCTACTACTACGAATTCATGGACTAAATACACAAAAAAAGAAGTCTCGAGCGACTTTTGCCGCGTGCGATCGTCGTGTCTATGTGGCCAACTCTTCATCTTCTCCTTTTCGTGTACTGGGTCTATTATCATGTGTCAGCAGAACATTGTTTCGAAAAAGAAGAAGCTTTATTCCAGCTCGAGTTTTCTTAAACATGGTTGGATTCCGTTGCTGGTAGTTTTTAAATATATCACAATGCCATACCAGCTTATAATGTCTTTCACTACTCAGAAAAGTCGAAACATGTTACTTGTAATATAAATGTAACTTACTTGAATGTCTCAAGTAACTTACATTTATATTACATGTAACATACATTTAAATTACATGTAACCTAAATTTATGTTACATGTAAGTTACACTTATGTTACATGTAACTTACATTCGAATTTTCACTATGTGTGGTCATCACGTGACGCAGACGACACGCGACACAGAGGGCGCGTCCCAGACCACACACTACGCAACAAAATGCTGTGCACGGCCTTCCCTGCTGGTCGGGGGGGGGCAAGTACCTCAAACATGGGTAATTGAACCAACAGGAACGCCAGTCTTAAGCCTGACCCCGCGAGTGCGTCGTACATCCCCCTGGTAAATATCTTCTAGGCCGATTTAAGTTACTTGCGACTTATCTCAAGTCATTTAAGTTACATGTAGCATATCGGAGGCGCACGCCGATATGTTACATGTAACTTAAATGACCTGAGATAAGTCGCAAGTAACTTACATCGGCTCAGATATGTTACAAGTAACTTGTTTTCATTTTTCTGAGTAGGGCTTACCTTACATTTCTCGTGGGCTTTTATAAAACCATGCGTTGATAGTTGTAAGTATGGGGCACAGCATTGACAATGCGTTTTCCGAATCCCCTAAATGCCTCAGAGATTTACAGATTCCTGAAAGTGGGCATTTTCATAGCTTTGCGTAGGTAACAGGGGTACACGAATGGCGATTTTCAGGATGCTCAAAAATTTGTCTCGGATTGAGCTGCAAACGTTTTTCGAGGGGTTGTTTTGGGTACTGATTACGAATCTGAGGCCCATTTGCCAGTATTTTGAAAATTTCGTCTGATTCGGTCCGAAGCATAAGAATGGGGAAAATTTTGCTGGCCAAACGCGACTTTTGACGATTTCGGAAATGCTACGATCAGATCGTCTGAAAACATCTACGTCGGTGTTATTTGGGCTGCCTAACACAAATCTATGGTCGATTTATTGATTTTCCTCGCATTACAGTTTATAACGGTGGGTATGCGGTAGCTTGGTCGAAGTCTAGGATTTGACTCAAAGTTTCTCTTTGGGTATTAATTGCGACGCTGACGAATTCGAGGTCCATTTTTTGCTTTCCGAAATTTTAAGGTAAGTAAAGCTAGTTAAAAGGCATTATGTCTATCGTTACTTACAGTAACCCTAAGTCTGTCCACCAAATAGACTCCAGATTCGGGTTCAGCGCCCTAAATAATCTCCAGTTGAAAGTTTGCAGCCGAATCCGAAAAATTTTTTCTGAACACTCCAAAAATCCCTGGTGGAAAAATTCCCTTGTTAAAGGCAGGGTTTGCGATAAAAACAAATTTTGAGCTCTCTTCATGAGAATGTATAGTTCAGTTCCGCAATCGCGTTCAGTCCTCATTATCACAATCGTAGAAGCGAAGCGGTTGTTTTTGAAAAAATCAACTAGAATCATTCTCAAAACAACCGCTTCGCCTCTACGATTGTGATAATGAGACTTTGCGGACTGAACGCGATTGCGGAACTAGATCATAGATTTGGTCGTCACAAAAGTAAAAATGAGTGAAAAACCCGGAAATTTGCGGGAAAAACGCTCAAAAACAAGGTATAACGGCTAATTACCGGTGTCGGCCGGCCCCCTAATTTGAAGAGATTTTCATGAATGCTTGCCAATACGCCTTTTATTTTGCTGCTAAATTGGCCAGTGGTCTCCAGAAATGCTCAGAAATTACTTTAGAAACAAAATAAAAGTTGACAAAACAGGTTTTTACACAAATCTCGGTAATTGGGGGCGGGGGGGACACCAAGCGATAATTTGTTCTTGAGCGATTTTTCTCCAATTTTTTTCTCATATTCACTTCCGTGATGGCCAGATCTACCATTCCATGGGGATAACACAACAACCGATTTTATCGAGAACCCTGCCTTTAAAGACAGCAGACACGCTCGAAAAAGTTGTTGAGATAATTACGTTTCTGAAGTCGCATGGCTCCTACTTAGAAAAATCAAAACAAGTTACTTGTAATATAAATGTAACTTACTTGAATGTCTCAAGTAACTTACATTTATATTACATGTAACATACATTTATATTACATGTAACATACATTTATGTTACATGTAACTTACATTTATATTACATGTAAGTTACACTTATGTTACATGTAACTTACATTTGAATTTTCACTATGGGTGGCCATCACGTGACGCAGACGACACGCGACGCAGAGGGCGCGTCCCAGGCCACACACTACGCCAGAAGAAAGCTGTGCAGGACCTTCCCTGCTGGTATGGGGTCAATTGCCTCAAACTTGGGTAATTGAACCAACAGCAACGCCAGTCGTATGGCTGACCACGTGAGTGCGTCGTACATCAGCCTTGGAAATATCTTCTTGGTCGATTTAAGTTACTTGCTACTTAAAATGTGCCGTTTAAGTTACATGTAACATATCTGAGGCGCACTGCACGCATTACCCTCTCAGAAACTGAAATTAATTTACTTGTAAGATATCTAAGCTGATTTAAGTTACTTGCGACTTATCTCAAGTCATTTAAGTTACATGTAACATATCGGAGGCGCAGCGCACGCTGTATCCCACCGATATGTTACATGTAACTTAAATGGCCTGGGATAAGTCGCAAGTAACTTACATCGGCTCAGATATGTTACAAGTAACTTGTTTTCGGCCT
Organism: Aplectana chamaeleonis; assembly: GCA_029168955.1. Lineage (NCBI taxonomy): Eukaryota > Metazoa > Nematoda > Chromadorea > Rhabditida > Cosmocercidae > Aplectana > Aplectana chamaeleonis. The sequence continues at coordinate 146,044 of JAPDOI010000757.1, forward strand.
TTTATGTTACAAGTAACTTGTTTTCGGCCTTTTATGTTACAAGTAACTTGTTTTAATTTTTCTGAGTAGTAGACTGCTCACGCCGTTTGAAACGTTAAAACGAGTCAAAACTACTAAATTTCAACGATGCAAATCGAAAAATTTCTGTAACCCCGCCCCTGAGCGTCTGCAACCCCGCCACAAAATACAAACTCGTCGACATTGATAGTACTAATACGGCCCCTTTGGCTGGTTTTTGATGCTCCCAACGAAGTGAACGTTCCAGTACAGTCTGTAAGAGTATATCGGCATCTGTATCTCAACCGTTTTGTGGCTAATATTCGCTGTTTCAACCGCGCCCCGTAAAACTCGTCCATTTTCACCTGATAACAGAATAACCGTTATTTCTCTATTCGCACACAGTTTTCGTCCGTTTTTTCGTCAGTTCCCAATACAACCAGCTCCAAACCTTTCTTCTCCTTCTTCTTCTTCCATTTCTGAGCGTGTCTGCTGCCTTTAAGCAATGAAAATGCAATTTTTTTGGAATCCCAGCAGCCATTTAGGGAGCCTCAAGCACGGGTCATTTATGTACTGTCACAGACCTACAGTAGTGGCAACATGGTTTTCCAAATCTCCACGGGAAGTTTAAAGCAGTCCCTAGTCAGAGTAAAGTAATACACTGCATTGCATAAGTATACGAACACTCCAAAAACGATGGATAGGGTGTTGAATGGAGATTGCGAGTACAGGTTTGAGTTGCAATGTGATCTGCTACGCCAAAACGATGGATTCGGTCATATTGTCACAATTCCTCAATTTCACTCCCGGTTATAAGACATGCTTGCTTTTTCGCTTGTTGCATAAGTATGCGAACACTTGTAAATTATTGCGATTCATCAGAAATTAGTATTACAATCATGAACAAAACTTCATCAATATGAAGTGGCAGCCTCGTTACATGAAATCAAGTTTGAGAGCATCAACATTGCTGTACTGTGTCCCATCCTTGCAGATTCTTTCAACAAAGATGCCCATAAGTTTTCTATTGGGTTTAGATCAGGGCTTACAGCTGGCCAAGGCAGGAGTTCCACATGATTGCTCTGGAACTTTTCCAGCGTGGAACGGCTGATAGCGATTGAAGCATTATCTTAAGCATAGCGGAGCCGCTAATGTCTTCGATCACGCAGAAAAGGTAGTAAGTGGGTGGAGAACACTTTCTGGTACTCTCCTGAGTCTATTCTGGTCGATACAAATGCAATGCCCACCCTACCACTACTGATAAAAGGGGCCCACATCATCACGCTGCCATCTCCAAATTTCCGTCGGCTGAACTAGGATGGCTCCTTCCTGAGATCTCTCCAGTAGCACCTTGCACCATCAGGGCCATCCAAATTGAACTTCCTGTTGTCGGAGAAGATGATCTAATTGGTCAATTTGTGATCATAGGTTTCAGAAACGGACTCACCTTGTTCCAATTTGTCTGTATGTTCAACCGGGCGAACTGAAGACGGGCAACCTTGTGGCGATATTCTAATCGAGGAGCTTTCTTCAAAACGGATCTCACAATGTTATCCTGGCGGTGGATGGAACGCAAGAGGGTATATCTCGACAGATCCAGCGCCATTTCGGAACGAATCGTTGTTGCCGACACCACAGCGTTGGCTGCACGTCGAGCAATATGCCGTTCATATTGAACGGTGAGTATAATTGGGCGTCCTGAGCGGCAACGGATGCCATACGAAGACGGATCACGCAAAAACTTGGAAATACACGCAGGTGACCGTCCAAGCTGCCGCGAAATATGACGAACACCGGCTCCAGCGACGTTCAGAGCCTTATCTTGAGCTCGTTCTTCAGATGACAGATGAGATCCTCGTGGCATCTTCATAAGTTTTACCATATAGCCTTACATTATGAAATACATGTGAAACAGGAAGTTTAACGGGAAAATTCTCCGGACAAATGAGCGTTTTCAAAGTGTTCGTACACTTACGCAACAAGTAAGAAATGAAGTCTGGCGTACAACGGGGAGCCGGATTAAGGGGCAGAGCCATAATGAAGAAGTCCATCGTTTCTGGCGTAGCAGATTACATGGAAACTAATACGGTCACATAAAAACTCCATTCAACATCCGATCCATCGATTTTGGGGCTGTTCGTATAGTTACCTATGCAACGCAGTATAGTAGCTCGGTCTTCCACTGTACCAGTGAGCTTGAGCTCTTATTGAAGTCGCTGGAGGGAGGACAGGGGCTCTCTTCATACCGTGGGAGGTGCTCGGACGAGATTCACGTTTTGGCGCGACGCGCGCGGCTGAAATCCGTTCTGTTTACTGCATCGCTAGAGCGCGTTTACCTGAATCTCATAAAATTGCAATGCATTTTTGGTTTTTAATAATTCCTTATATGATTTTCAGAGCTATGAAGGCTTCCACACGTACATAATGGTTTCACCCACCACGAAGTTCTGGCCTCTTGTCGAAAATTTAAGCACCATACTCACTTCGACGAGTTACATCGCGTTGTCGCAGGGGTTGAAATTTCAGGGTAGTTGAAACCAGTGTTTTGTGTGGAAGCTTCCATATCTCTAGAAATAGTGGGAGGATCTATCGAAACCTCAAACTGCCGTGGATTTCCGGGAGCTTATGGTAAACGCGCTCTAGCGGTGAAGTGAACAGAACGGATTTCTGCCAAGCGTGTCGCGTCAGAACGTGAATTTCATCCGGGGTCCTCCCTCGAAGTGTAGAGAGCCCCTGTCTTGCTGGAGGTCCCAGAGGTAACAGTAACGGCAACAAGACCCCAATTTGCATCTGAACGCTTGCTACCCTCCTCGGCTGCAGAGCTAATTCCATCTGCTGCGTGCAGCGCTCGTCGCGTGTCGTTGGCGCGTTGGCAACGCCTCAGCCGTCCTCGTCTGTCATTCAATGACTCCTAAGTTTTCGCGCGAAGTATAACCCTGATTCACTTTCATGAACGGAATCAACTGGAAGCTGTTGTAATAGAAGCAACAGGATGACTACAACAGTTAATATTGGCGAGCGCACCTAGCTAAATGACTTTAGCAGTGAATAGTGATGAAAACAACATAATCACACAAAGTTTATAGAATATTAATGGATGGAGAATAAGCAGTTAAGCTTGTATTGTCATTCTTCCCAAACCAATACCACACGCGTAGACCACATTACTTCATTTCAGTGCCAATTTTATGTCCAGCGAGATGTTATTCTATCATCGTCTTCAGGAAAAAGCTCTTTACGCACAGTTTCCTCTGTGGTACACCAACCCAATGATAGGAATGGAGGAAGGGGGGGGGGGCGAGGGTGCGAAGCTCTGTGAACAGAATCGAGTCTAAGGGGGATGTTCCATGGAGCGACCGTTTCTAAAAGTTGTTCCTATAGTTCAGCGTTCAGTACCTATAACCTATAGTTCAGTGATCAGTACCTTTGAAAAGGTTTCTCAATTTTCGACTCCTTAACAGTGAGTCGTCGCAAAGGGACGTTTTAAGCATAGCAGCATGTATCTTAGTCCATATCCACTAGCCAAAGATGTAGGATCTAGTCGACAAAGATTTGATTCGTGGAAAAGATTTGCTAAAGGGTTTAATTTCCTTACCCCCTCCCATTTCTGTGTTTGTTATGCATCCTCTTCATGGCTTAAAGGCAGTGTCCACGATAGAAATCGGGTGGTGGCCATCGTGTATCAACACCCCTGAGGAGGCGAGAGAAACGGGGGAGGAGCGAGGCTCCTGATTGGACGCAACAGCCGGGGGCCGGGGCTAGCCCGTGTTGCGTCCAATCAAGAATCTCGCTCCTCCCCCGTTTCTCCCGCCTCCTCAGAGGTGTTGATACACGATGGCCACCACCCTAGAAATCGTTTTCGAGTCCCCACCAGAAAACGAAGGTTTAGCGTCTGACTTTCATCAGTGAAGAAAGAATCATGAAAAACGCTGGGAAACATCCAAAATCAGCTCTCCCTCTTGAAAGCCACATTTCAACGGTGGATGAGTTGGCGGGCATGAGCCTGAAGTAGACAGCGTGCGCAAATGCGCCCCGATTCTAAATCTCAGCCGCGCTCGCGCTCCAATACTAATAAAGAAGCGGACCAAACTGTTCCTCGGAAAACGACCGCGAGCGGATTTCGGAGCCGTATGGAGCTCTTTCGGGCTCGTTTTCGCTCTTTCTTTCGACCCCAGTGCTCCAATCTACCCTGAACTTTCGATTTACGGCCAAAAACTGAGGATGAAATTTATCGTGGACACTTCCTTTAAGCATGTAAATGAGGCTCACTCACATACTTGTGTATGTTTCCTCATTGCTTAATAAAGTCGAAGAATGAACAGGCGATGGAGGCATTCGAAACGACGGCGTTGGCAATGCGCCAACGAGACGCGACGAGTGCCGCACGCATCTGATGGAACTACCTCTGCAGCCGAGGAGGGCAGCAAGCGTTCAGATGCCCAATTTGTTCGCGAAGACGCCAGTCTTCGCGAACAAGTTACTTCGAGTTCTCGCAAGTCTTCTTCTACGCGGATCTCTATTTTGTGTGCCGATCTTGGCGCCGTTTTCCGAAATTTTCTTGCCCTCTATCTGAAGTTGCGCATTTCTGGCAAAGGTAAACACTTTTAAAAAGTTATTACTTGTGCTCACACTCACGTCATAGCACACAACAATAGATTCAAAACGCAAACAGCAGCAACAACAACAGTGCCAAACGAGAATTCCAGCTATTTCAAAGGGGTGGCTTCCCTTGCAAATACTGACTCACCTGTGCTTGAATTCAAGAAAGGTAGCCGACACTTGTGATAATTTGCTCGAGCTCAGCTACTCTGATGCTGCTGGAATCGTGAAAACTAGCATCGAATTTTGGATCTCGGGCCACGAGAGCTGTCTTTTCCTTTGACACCCTGTATTAGGCCAACGACATGACACTCCGTCGAAACGGCAAGACAACCAAAAAAATTGGACGCTCGCACTCTGCTGAGGCACCTGAAGAGGGAAAGTTGACGGCGAAAACGTCACGGAAAGCCGCACATTAGTGATAACCTCCCTCGCAAAACTATTTTGCACCGTTTGCGGTTTTCTATAGATTTACGTTATACTATGAAGGCAAACAGGTCTCATGCTCCAGTTGTGCTGTTTACGCAGGCTAGCTCATGCGTAGTGTCGCACTAAGCATCTCAATTTTTGTTTGTAGGCGTCGCTTGAAATTTGGAACATGGCCCATTATTGCGCTGTATGGCAATTGGCGACATTTCTGCCACGGCGATACGTTTTAGCCCGTTTACTCGAATCCATTCTGGAGTGTACCTAAAGGCAGTGCTTTTCTAGACATGAACTCTGAGATTTCCATCCAGTTGTATAGAGGAGATTCCAATTCCTCCAAATTAACTATGTACAGGCGACAACCACGGGCCCGACCCCTCAATCACTACCGCGGGCCAGGCCCTCTATCTTGAATTTTGAACTTAGTAGCTGCTAGATAGGCGGACGAGTTTCAACCGCGTCTTCCTTTTTCACTCCCTCGCCGGTCTGTCTCTTCATGCTGGTTCATTGTCGTGCAGCGACTGCAAATGAAGAGAAATATAGGCTTGGGGCAGCTTGTCCACTAAATTTTAGCCGTCAAAAATTAATTTGAGGAGCCATAACTCCGTTAGAAGGAGCTTCGAACGTTACTAGGGATAACCGTTTATCAGCGTGTAAATCTCTCCAAGATGAGCATAAAGTCCGAATATTCATATCGAATTATTATCCAGTTATTCATGTGCTGGGTGTTTTGTGCCTTTAATAAAACTTGGTAGGTGTGTAAAAATGGAGCGTTTCGCTCAACTAGACTGCAGAAGCTATCTCTCTGTGCTCTCTCTTTTCCATTGATTGCAGCCACTATCGACGGGAGGCGGACATGGCTCACCCGTGCGCACTGCGTCGCGGTGGGTGAGCTTCGCGCGCGGCGAAATGGGCTTCGATGCGATATTCCCGCATTAAAGGCATAGAACACCCAGATTTTTTTAGTTTTTAAGTTGATGCTGGAGAGAGTCATAAACTTATCTTAAGGATATCTCTAAAATCGTTCAAAACCCCCTATGAACAGAGTTATGATACCTTGGAGATGCCTATATTTTGATGGTGATAAATTGGTGGGCGAGTGTTATCAGGCCTGGATTTCTCTTCACTTGCAATCGTTGCGCGTGAGCCAGCCAGGATATGGAGACGGTCCGGCAATAGGCTGAAGGCCGAAGACTCGTTGAGGATTTATTCATCCATCTAGCCGCTATCGAATTCGGAAATGTGGTGTGGGGTGTGATCCGTGGTGGTGAGAAAAAGAGGTCAGGCCTATGGTGGTCGCTTATATCTCGCTTATTTGGATTAATTCAGATCTCGCACTTGGATCGTGTTTTATAGGGGGGGGGGTCTATTATATCAAATAAAAATCAGAAAATCCATGTCTGAGGGGTGTATTGTGCCTTCAAAGGCAGTGTTCACGATAAAAAAATGTATTTCAATTTCCTCTAGGAATGGGTAGTGGAGGGGCGCACTGTAGTGTTGACTTCGAAAGAACGCATGAAAGCGAGCCAGGGAGAGCCCCAAAAGAGCCCAAAGTTGCCACTTTGAGCGCAATGGAAACCCAAAAAGCGCGATGCCCACCCTCCGAAGTGAACAAATGAAAACTCGAAATCGTGAGATGAGCGATGGTTTCCGATCAATAGCTCCGTTTTTCCCTTCATTCTCAACTTCTCTTTTCACTCAGGTCAGCTCGCATACATCGGCTGCAAAAGACGGAAGTTACAAGCCTCAGACAACTCGTCCACCATGCTTCCCTAGCTCGATTTCCCAAGGGCCATAACTCCGTTCCCAGAAGCTCTTGTACGATTCCACAGGCATCAATGGAATCAGCGTCGGACCGTTTTTAAAGATAGGCGGAAAACCAGAAAAACGATTTTTATCGTGAACACTGCCTTTAAGGTGAAATCTAGTAAATTGGCATGTCCTTGAACATTATTCACTTTCCTGTGTTCATTTTATGTCATCAACGATAACCGTTTCTTTGTATAAGTCGCTGAAGAAATCTCTTTGATGATGAGTTTTCCGCGTTGGTCGCGCGCGCGAAACTTACCGCACCGTGATGCGTACACTATACTTGGGCAAAGTGAAATTTTATTTCTCGAATGATCGACTTATCGAATAAATCGAAAATTAGACTTTCGAATGATCGACTTCTCGTCTTATCCGAAAATCGTCCTTTTTCGAATGATCGACTTTTCGAATAAAAAGTCGATTTTTTCAATCCACTTCCAAAATACCATAGTTGACCCTTCCATTTTGCGATTTGAACGATATACGAAGACGTGACTTCTTGATTGACTTTTCCGGATCCATATCTTAATTTTGCGCTTCTCATTTATGAATGTGGAATGCGAAAAAGTATAGCCTAATCAGAATAATCAAAAAGAATTCCGTAGGATATATTTGCGACTTAGGGAAACTTCCGATAAAAATGAAGGACTCGATGATTTTGGAAGCTGTAGTCAAGGTTTAGCGGCTACTGTCCGGCGGTACAACGGATGGGACGTGAAACTTGAAAACTAAAGCGAGTCTCCTAAACTCGCGGAGGAACGGGGCAACGAATGGACAGTTCGCACGGATCGTGCTGATTCTCATTTGAGGGAACCGAGGTCCCGCGTTTGGCAGGGCTGCTAGAGGCCGTGGCCCGAATAGAATACGAAAGTTCTGAAGCTTCTCGAAAGTGCTCCAAGTCTTTCTAGAACGTAGATTTTGATCGAAATCCATCGTGGGTCAAGTCCCTTTTGAGACAGAACCCTGAAGTGGGAGGAGGGAATGGGAGCTCGATGTTTCTAGCTTATTTTGAAGAATTGAAACTACGCATGCGGCAGGCTTGCTACACACAGCGGCCGGAGCATAACATAAAAATTCACCCACGAACTTGGGCTGTGCCCTTAACACTATATTGCGTACCGTATTGGCTGTAACTAACCTAGAAGAAAACGCATCAATTTTCAAGTCTTGGGGGGGCAATCTTGAGGGTAAACGCGAATTTTCGACGATTTCAGAGAGGCTACAATAAATATAGCCTGAATGTTTTCTATGAGGGTTATTTGGAACGCTTAACGTGAGTCTGCGGTCCAATAATCAACTTTCCATAGAATACATCGGGTTACGGTGGGAATACGGTAACCTGGCCAAAGTCTCAGATTGGCCTCAAAACTTTTCGAGAAGGGTAATTGGTGGTGGCGAAAACTGAATCGACGTCTACTTGCCAATATTCGAAATATCAAAGTAGGTTAAAACGGCTATATAAATGACCTTATGCCCACCGTAACCTACAGTTATTCTCAGGGACCGGATTTGTCAATGATCATACCCCGGGTATACGGGGTATAATCTCACGGAAACCCCCACAGCATGAGATTCTTCAACAGCTATACCCTGCCGATTGGGGGTATAAGTTGGAGAATATTATACCCCACTTTGGAGCTGGTCCATGCGGTATAGCTCGACTCGCATTCTCCTCTGAACAGGGCCCATGGTTAACTTGTCCTCGCCGTTCAACCAAAACAGTTTTTAGTCAATTCTCGCGAAGCCTTACAACTAAGTTTTTTGCCTATTCGCACCAGCCGCGAAGCGGCCGGAGAGGTTTGGTTTTGCACAGGATTTTTGATCGCTTGATATTCTGGAAAGACTTCATAAAACCTTCAAAATTCTGTTTCCCACTCCTCCACACGTGTTGCGTCTGTGTTGATGAACATTATGACGTTCCCTCTATATATTAGGCCTCTACTATATTTTTGCTCTATTTCTCCCCAGAAATTCGCAAATTCACACCACTTAATGAGACGATTTCCCTCGTCGATCAGCATTATAATTCGCTCAGGGATGAGCGGAAGTTTTTTTCTGAACTTCGGAAATCGGAACGCCAAAAACCATCGGAAATCGGAAATACATTCAGTGAAATTCTCAACCCTCCCCTGGTGACTGTGCGAACCAAAAAAACTTGAACTCATCCTTCTTTACTGAAATTTTTCATGCAAACACAATTAACTCTGGCTTCGTGAAAAGTTAAAACGGACCTCGAATCCGAATTCAGCGCCCAAACTAACCACCTGGGGATAAAATTTTTATTCTCGTGAATATTTCCGATTTCTTCCGCATTTTCAGGCTTCTTTTTGGAAATCGGAATTAGGAAATCGGAAGGCCAAAAACCATCGGAAATGGGAAATCGGAATTCCGCTCATCCCTGGTCCAGATGTAGTAGCTTGGGTTTTTAACATCACTCAATAACTGCGAACTCTTGAGAGCGGCAAAATTTTCGTTTAAGTCGGATAATACTCTTTTCGAATGATCCACTTTCGGACTTATCCGAAAATCGCCTTCTTTCGAGTGATCGACTTTTCGATTTAGCCGGAGTTCTCACTTTTCGAATGGTCGACTAAGTCGATTTAATCGAAGTCGACTTTTTTCAATCGGGTGATGATTCGAGCATTCGATTCGGCCCAAGTATAGCGTACACACGCGAATGAACAAAGTCATGGAGCCACTATCGAGAGCGAGTCGAATAGAAATTGATAGAAATAGTAGAGGAAGTGACTCTTGATTTCATCCGAAAGTTTGAATTCACTAAGCAGAAACTCGCGTGCGTGTGCGGCGCGACGATTAGGGACAGCGAGAGAGGTGAGGGGAGACGAAGAGAGCAGCTGAGAGCGCGATATGTGATGGGAATTTCGTTCTTAAACAGAGGATAAAAGGGATTGATTAGTCGTCAGGTTTCAGACGTAGCGTAAAGAGAGAGTGCAGTTCCAGGGTGGAGCGTACCGGAGGGACGGATTTGTCGGGCTGGGATCAAACAAAAAAGTGTGACAGAGAATGGGTAGGCGTGAATGCTCGGGAAGTTGTAGAAAGCCCTAGAGAGGTTAGTAAATGTTCGAGCCGTATTGGAAGCTTCTGGAAACGTTTGAAAGCTTATCCAGTAAACCACCAAAGTGTTGCTGATCTTTTCCGAAACACCAGCGAATTTCAACAAGGTTTCAGAATTGTTTCGATTTTAGTTACGTTACGTAGGCCTTCAAACCTCTGACTGAAAATCGTTGGACCTTTTTTAGCTATAAACCAAGACAGAATTCAAGGTTTTATGCTTCTCTTAATGACGTTTAGTGAATCGTAGTATTCAAATTTACCATAAACTTATCAGCTAGAAACTAAAAGCAAACTATTGATGCCTCAAAATAGCATTTGTTTTTCAGCGATCAGGTTCTCTACCAGGATTTAATACACCTACATTTGAGGACAACAATTTTATCACTCATACAGCAAGAACGACGTGGAACTGTGGTGAATTGGTGAGATCAGACTACAACAAGTAATTCGAGACAATCGCTTATTCTCTGGCTTTTGAGGACAGGAATTAAAAGCGCGTGCCAGATGTTGGTCGCCCTTGGTATTCATTCTCATGATGTGTACGTGGACGAGTTTGAAACACCTTTCCTTGTGTCTACTGCTGAATATTATCGCTGCTTGAGCATGTGTTTCTTGGTGTCTAATAGTGCGAGCCTTTATGTAAAGAAGGTACGTTTCCATGTGTCGTGTGCTCTTTAAAATTTCTCTTTGGAAAGGGGGCACACGGCCGTTTGTCGCTTGGGGACCAGCACTGTGCATCGGTCGATCACCGTGCTAAGCGATCCATAAACGCCATAAATGTTTGTGGGCGAAAATTCTTACTTCCCTATAGAGTGATAAAGAAACTTCACTCTTGGTGATGTTTATTCAGCACGCTAATGATGGACCATGTTCCCATATTTTTCTTCGAGCGGATTGAAATGGTCTAGCCCTATAGGAAAATTTTGCGTACCAAAAGTACCTAAATGGTTTTTCTCATGCCGACAGTGGTCACCATATTTCGAAAATTAGTTTTTACCTCAATGACTCATTTGCCGAATAAAAGTCCCTAGGAAACATCTTTTTTAGCACTAGCTTCCTGTGTTTGAGCTTTCTCACATGCACTGATAACGTGTCGCAGTTCGAAAGACCACCTGAAAACATTCAATGCAGATGAGAATTTTATTATACGTTCCCAAGCTCGGCAGCACTGAGCACATCACATGAAGACAGTTACAAAATCACATAACTCTCTAAAACATCATATACAGCGCACACCGCTGCAACGTACAGGTGGATTTCATTACATGTAGACACCGACTAACCAAAGATTTGAGAACGTGAAGGGTAGTCGGAGGTTGTGATCCATCATTCGAGCTCAGATCCTCCAGTTCTGTAATATTGGTGAAAAATGCCGCTCATTTCGAGCTTGAGGCCGCGCTAAACTGTTGGAAACTTAGCGTCCTAGATATCAGCGTAGGAGAGTGAAGAGCTCTGACAAATCCAATCGCACATGTACATAAAACATTCGGTTGGTTTCTATCTAATTTCAAATACGAACACAGTTCACGACAAAAGTTCCGAAAACTGAACACATCTCACAACTAAAGTGTGAACACATTATGGTCCCGTCGTCCACATTTTTTGATTGAAAACAAGCTCCTATATCAATTTGAGGCAGGGTTCGCGATAAGAACGGTTGTTGTGCTATCCTTATCAGAAGGTAGATATGGTCTTCACAAAAGTAAAAATAAGTGAAAAGTCGGAGAAAAACGCCCCGAAACAAGTTATTGCTGGGTGTCCATCCGCCCCCAATTATCCAGATTCCTACAAGTGCCTGTTTTGACGTCTCCTACTTTGCTTCTAAAAAAATTTGTGGGCACTTCAAGAGATTACTGACTACCTCAGGAGCAAGATAAATGACGGATGAACGAGGACACATTTTCATGAAGAGAGCTCAAAAATCGTTTTTTATCGCGAACCCTGCAAGCATAGCTGCCCATGTATTTTGAAATTCTCGAAAATGTTTTCTTCCCCGCTGTGATTGCTTATGCTCAAATGAGTACTAGTAAAAACAGTAGAGAATCTTTTAGTTTGAAAATCCTCACATGGTATTCATATAATATTATTCGCTCGAAAAAAAGAGGTCAACGAAGGCTGCTGGATACTAGGACTTTTTTGTCGGCCTTTTTGAAAAAAAGTGTTAGATGCGACGATGGAAGAAAGAAGTATGATTCCAGAAGAAACCCATTCCTTCAATTGAGCTCTTAGTCATCCGTTGAGGTTTTTGGAGAAGGTGACATGACTATTGAAGTCGTTATGTGATTTTGAATTTCAGCTGAACGCATCAACTCAATTGAAGGCGGGGTTCGCGATGAAAACGCCTGTTGAGTTCTCCTCATGAGAAGGTATCGTCCATCACTGGATGAGGGATTGCCGCGACGCTCGGCGGGAAAAATTGCGCGCGGGAAAACGAAGGGAGAGTGGCTATTGATCGCGCAATTTTTCCCGCCTAGCAGCGTCGCGGCGATCCCTCATCCAGTGACTGACGATAAATCCTATAAAGAAGTGGAAATAAGTGGAAGGCTGCAGAAAAAAACGCATAATAGTAACCAAGAACGGTTAATTGTTGGGTACCCGCCTGCCACAATTGGCGAGGTTTCTATAAACGCTTCTTTTGCCGTATTTTATTTTGCTCTTTGAGCTGTCTTTTAGTAGTGGTCTCTTAGAGTAGTTGGCAACTACATTTGGAGCACAAGAAACATTGGCAAAACAAGCATTTATTTACAGGTACGCGCTGGACGCCTCGGATGGTTAACAACCATCATAGAGGAGCCGGCCTTAGCAAGGCGTCTGGCATATGGTGTCCAAGCCTCCTCAAGGAGGAGCCGCTGGGAACGGAACGAAGCAGGAGGGTGCGCTCTCACGAACCTTCCTGAGAAACCGCTATTTAACCGCAAACTGCTCAGCGCCTGTGACGTTCAGGTCGACCTCGGGGCGCTAGGATATTTATGTCATTAGGATAAACAATTAGTAGTTATTTTCTTCTGTGTATTCTGCCATTCAACGGTTTTACTAGGCATGTTTACGTGTGGTTCGATATGTTCCCGCTGTTAATTTTTCACGCTCACATCGGAGCGTGTAGAGTCCCTGGTAGGTGTAAAGGCCATCACGAGGTCATGACGTGGCGGTCCCCTGCTTGGGCTAGGTTGCTGCTCTGTTCAGCCAACTAGGGTGGCTGGACGCCACTACCAACGACGGGGAGAGGCCGTACTTTCTAGGGGTTTGGCCGATCCCTTGAGGTCAGGCTTCACCGGGAGCGTGCACACCGCCGATGCGGAGCTTGGTCGTGGTCAGGCCTGACAATAATGGGCTCAGCTCCAACTTGACATCGTGTACGACCCTTGTGCGTCCGCGACAACAACCGTTTTCATTGCGGACCCTGCATTTAACCGCTGAAAGTGAGCAATCCAAAAGAAATGCTGAATGGGTGACTCTTAGTTCTATTGCTAGACTTAAAGGCATCGTACGCGCTGAAAACCACGACGTTCGGTACAGAGCTTTGGGGATTCAAACTGCTCATCCTTGTTCAAACACGAAATCATTAACAAGTTTTGTCAGCTCAGTGTCTGAGCGAGCTCTGCAGCACTAGTAGATAACAATGTTCCGACGAGTCGTTGTAAGGTGCAATTCATACTCGTCAGCGCCAGCGCGCTACGAGCGTCACGCGCTTGCGGAGATCATGAAGACGCCAGCGGGGATGCCATGGCGGAGCGGAAAAAAAGTGGACCTTAACTTTTCCAAACACGCGATTTCTGTGCACGAGTCCATCACCATGGTAACAAAGGATAATACTGGAATGAAATATTATGAAACGCAATGAAATTGGTGGCGTATTAACAAACTACTGCGGAGCGGGCGTTAGATGCGTGCCGCGTGGGCTTGTCGTCACGCCATTCGTACTCCAACGCCACGCCTGCGCATAACGCGCTGGCGTTGAGCAGTATGAATAGCGCCCAAGCAGCAATAATTCTGATTGTGTCGAAGTTCAATCAAGTCGAATTTGTATGATCGAAAAGTGTACCCATAATAGTTTTTTTTGAAGAAATCGGCGAAATTTCACTCATTTTCGCATCGCCAAAATTGAAATTTGTCGCGTCGTCAAGTGTGTAGTGCCTCATGATATTGTGTGCCGTGTCGTGACGGTAGCGTTTCACAGGAAGCATACACCGAGCTATAAGAAGTCGGAAGCGATCAACAGCAGCGAGTGCAGCGTCGTGGTTAATAAGAAATGCTCCGTCGAGTGTGTGTGCGCTTTTTGGGGAGTAGCGTCCCTTTCATAGTGTGCGCAGTCTTTGAAGGTGATTAGCGTAACTTCGGAAGCGTGCGCCGCGTCAACGAGATCGGAATAGCGCATCGTTTGAGGGGGGGGGCGAACGCGCTTTGTGAAAAGTGCATAGGTCTCAACACGAAAAGTACTGCGCGAGTGAATAGCGAAAGTGATAAGCGCTTTGTTTGGAGCGTGCCCAGTCTTGGGAAGTGAGTAGCGCTTCTCAGGGAAATCGGGGGACACTACGCGCAGGGTCAAGCGGGTTGCGAAATTTGGCAACGGGGGGTCGCAAAAATTTGGGTCCGAAAATGAATGTTATGGGATCGCAAAAATTTCGGTCCAAAAATGAGAATTTCGTGAATATCCCATAAATTCTCGATTACTTTTGGTCCCCAAGGGAAGGATCGTAGCACTCGGTTTAAGACGCTTGGGCACGACTATTGAACGAATTTTCGGCGTCTGACACTTTTAGTAACCAACTATAAACTGCCCGGCCTCGGTAAGGGGGGATCGCAAAAATTTTGGATTTAAAAACAATGTGACGGGGCCAAAAATTCGAAAAATTACGCAACGCTCCGTTTGACCCTGACTCCGCGTAAGACTCCCGATAGGAGAAAAAACACAGACCTACGCGGAGTCATACGATAAAGGGCAGCGCTCGTGATGACGTCACAATCACGGTTGGGACACTACCTGAATGCCTTGCGGGAGACCTCCAACGAGCAGCCCAACGATGACGTCATTGACTTAACGGGTTATTCATTTTGATACTCACCATAAGCATGTCGCCCCGGGTTGTCGCGGTCCCACGGCGGAGAAAGACCCCGCCTGGGTCCACGACAAGGACGTAATCTTCGCCGCGGTCTGCGGTGAGGAACCACCCTCCCCACGGATCGCGGCGAAAACCGCCCCCCCCCTCCAGCCGAGAGGATACCCCTATCCCCCAGCGGTCAAAAATATGCTGGCCTCCGGAGAGTGACTCGAAGTCACCTCTCAGGGCCCGCATCAGAATGCCGAAGGAGGACTCGAGTGAAAAGAGGCGCTTTTTATACCGGGATGTGCACGTGATAAGCACGTCACAACGTGAAGACGTGTTGATAACCACCATATCAAGCTAGGCTGTGATGCTTATCACAAACTTAAAGCTTGTCATCGTGTTCAAGCAAGAATGAGCCGTTTGAATCCCCAAAGCTGTATACCGTTCCTCACCGTTTTTTTGAGTTTGAATCATTGGTTGGGCCCCCTGAGAACGTGGGTAGAGTTCGTCATTTCACCGACGCATTATTGAGAAGATATGTGCGATCGAATGCCTCGAATTCCACCAAAAGAGGCCGGCCTTCTGACAGCCATGTGGCATTAAATGAAAAAGAAAGAAGGTTTTCAACAAGAGATATCGCGTAAATGAGTGGACGTTGATTTAGCATTTGTTGATAAGCTACCTTCTTTTCTCATTTGAGGCCACATGGCTGTCGTAAGGCTGGCTTTTTTGGTGGAATTCGAGGCATTCGATCTCCCATATCTTCCCAATGATGCGTCGGTGACCCGACAAACTACCCACGTGCTCAGGCGGGCCCAGCCAATGCAATGATTCAAACTCAAAAAACGGTGAGTGGTTTTCAGCGCGTACGATGCCCTTAAAGGCACAGTCCAAGCTCAGGGGTAATTTTTATATTATATTCCGGCCGCCGTGTATAGCAACCCTGCCAAGCGCGAAATCTCAATTCGCTCAATGAAGCGAGAAAAGGCGAGGAAAAAGTCGACCACGCTCCCTTGAAAGAAAAAGTGGGTGACGCCCCCCGACAAGCTTCCGATCTCAAGCTATGTTCTTCTGTTGGTTTTCGGTCTGACTTTACACTGGGATCAGGGATGAGCGGAGTTCCGCGTTTCGCGTTCCGAAACCCGCAGTTTCGCGCATTTCTGGCATTCCGCGTTTCGCATTCCGAAAACCGCAAAAAAACGATGCGGAATGCGAAAATATCGGGTTCTCTGGGAAGAAGAAAACAAAAGATGATTCCTGATTTTTTCCGCGTTTTGCGTTCCGAAAACCGCATTTCCGCGCATTTTCAGGCGTTTCGCGCCCGATTTTCGAAACCCGAGAAAAAATTTTTTGTTCCGAAACCCGAAAACCGATTTCCGAAATTTCATATTTTTGTTCCGCTCATCCCTGACTGGGATCTGTTTCAGAGCTATGGCTAAAAAACAGGCTCGAGACAACTCGTCCGCGAACTTCTCGCCGTTCAAGTTCAGAATTTTTGAGGGGCCATAATTCCGTTAGTAGTGAGTTTTGAGCGATTCCGGAGACACCATTGTGATCAGCGTGAAATTTTTTTAAGATGAGCAAGAAAACAAAAGTTCGATTCCGAGGTTGGACTGTGTCTTTAAATAAGGTTTTCGCTTTTTTTAATATGTTTTTTGCTGAACGTGCACGTAGCACACGAATATGTTGAAAAGGGGATTTTCGATAGTAGAGAACCTTAAACTGCAGTAAGCTGCAGCGCAGCCAAGAACGGAATATCTACCTGTATTGATGGGCTTTCTCACGTTATGGTTATTAATAGGTTAAAGCCACAGTCCAAGCTCGGAACTGATTTTTTGTTTTTCTGCCTATCTTGGAGAAAATTTCACGCTGATCACAATGGTGTCTTCGAAATCGCTCAGAACTCACTACTAACTGAGTTACGGTTTCTCAAAAATTTTGAATTTGAACTGGTAGAAGTTCGCGGACGAGTTGTCTCGAGCCTGTATTTTCTCGTTATTCGCAGCCATCATTCTGAAACAGGTCACAATATAAAGCCAGACTGAAAACAAAAGGAAGAACATAGAGTTTGAATAAAATCATTCGCGCATCTCTTCCCTATTGAGGTTGGAAACCTGCCAGTGGGCGTTGCCCATTTTTTCTTACAAGGGGGCGTGGTCGACTTTTTCCTAGCCTTTTCTCGCTTATTTGAGCGAATTGAGATTTCGCGCTTGGCAGGGTTGCTATAGACGGCTACCGGACCAAAATATCAAAAATTACCTCTGAGGTTGGACTGTGCCTTTGAAGCGAAAGTTTCCCACCATATGACTTTGACGATTTATACACCTTTCAGTGTTGGTCCTTGGGCCAAGTGCGATATACGGATCGAAATCACAAATTCTTTTCTATCTAACGCTGCCTTCCACTTGAGCCAAAATCTGCTCCTTTACGAAATATATGCTATAAATCAGCGGTAATCTTTGGTACTGAGCATCTTTGAGTGCTCCTATTTACCTTGAGGTTAACCACCAAACATACCAGAGTTTACAGGATATCTGAGTCACCTCAGAACTAGTCGACGGCGTTTGTGGAAAATTTCGACGGAGCGTAACTATAGATTTTTTTTGTGGGTATTGTAATTTTGCAACTTTTGTCTTTTCTGGCTTATCCGAGAACCTTCGGACTCGAAACTGCAAAGTCAAGTATAGTATCCAAGTCCCCACCAGGGTTCGGCGTGAGGTGTGATGTATCACAGAGGGGGGGGGGGTCGGACCCTTCGACATCCAGTGGGATGGGGGGTTCGGACCTTCGGTCAACCAAGAACGAAGATGGACTTTTATCACGACGGGGGGGGGGGTTCAGAGCCATACCGTTAGTATAAAAAATGACGGCAAAATGAAATCACAATAAGAGGTCAAAATAAAACTGGAGATCATACTGAGAAAGCAAAATGAGACAGGAGATCAAAAAAGAAACTGAATAGTGAGAAACAACTGCGAAAAAAAATGAGGCAAGATATGAAATGGAGATGTAAAAATGAGGCAGGATTACACAAGGAGCTTATAATTCACTGGTGATGAAGCATGCAAGACAATAGACGAAAGTAGTATGGCCATCATTAATGACTCCGACATGGAGGAGGAGTCTTGGCCAGGTAAAGTGTGTCGTCAAAGCGCTCTTGGATATGTCAGCAGCAGCGATGTTGAGTATTCGATGCCATCGAGGTCATTACAAGCGGACTATCCTGTCAACGAAATGGCACAGATGTTCTGGAATTTCGTAATCGAAAATGCATTTTTAGGCGATTTAGGATTCACAGGTTCGATCCCGCTAGAGGTAAAAAAATTCGCAATCCTGAGAAATAATGGATTGTTGACTGTTTGAAAAGAGGATTGTTCACTGTTATATCTCTTGCAATTTACTCCACGAAGTTGACTCGTGTCCAAGATGCGATATCGCCTGAGCCATAGGATTTTTATGCCTTGAGGGCACACAGGTGCGGTTGCGAGCGCGGAACCCACATTTATTAAATGGCTATCCGTATGTGAAAACGCAAGCAAAATTTGATGGCCACAGCTTTAATCCGAACAGCGCTACACAGGTTGAGCGGAGCCTGTTTTCATGCCCCGAGGGCACATAGGTGCGGTTTCGGGCAAGAAAACCACGTATAATAATTGGCTATACGGATTTGAAAACGCACCCAAAATTTCATGGACGCAGCTTCAAGCCAAACAGCGCTAGATAGGGTGGGGTCCATGAAAAAATCGATAGCCGTGAAATAATTACAAGTATTTAACGAAATTTGAATTAGGGAGGTTCGCGTTGCTACAACGTGCGGAAAACCTAGTCACGGACCAAAGTAATTGATTTCATAAATCCATACAAATTAGGTGTGATACAATCGATTGTATCACACCTAAAAATGGGTCTTCAAAGACCGTTTTTAACCGGTTAGAAGAATGAAATCAGTTGGGTCCGTGACTAGGTTTTCCGCACGTTGTAGCAACGCGAAACTCCCTAATTCAAATTTCGTTGAATACTTGTAATTATTTCACAGCTATCGATTTTTTCATGGACCCCACCCTATGTAGCGCTGTTCGGCTTTAAGCTGCGTCCGTGAAATTTTGGGTGCGTTTTCAAATCCGTATAGCCAATTATTATACGTGGTTTTCTTGCCCGAAACCGCACCTATGTGCCCTCGGGGCATGAAAACAGGCTCCGCTTAACCTGTGTAGCGCTGTTCGGATTAAAGCTGTGACCGTCAAATTTTGCTTGCGTTTTCACATACGGATAGCCATTTAATAAATGTGAGTTCCGCGCTCGCAACCGCACCTGTGTGCCCTCAAGGCATAAAAATCCTATGGTTCAGGCGATATCGCATCTTGGACACGAGTCAATTTCGTGGAGTAAATTGCAAGAGATATAACAGTGAACAATCTTCTTCTCAAACAGTCAACAATCCATTATTTCTCAGAATTGAATTTTACTCAATTGAATTTTACTCAATTACTAAATGTGGTTTTCATGCCCGAAACCGCACCCATGTGCCCTCAGTTCATGAAATCAGGCTCCGTCCACCCTATGTAGAGCTGTTCGGCTCAAAGTTGTGGCCATGAAATTTCGGGTGCGTTTTCAGATTTGAACAGCCAATTACTAAATGTGGTTTTCATGCCCAAAACCGCACCTATGTGTCCTCAGAGCACTAATCAATGTTCAGCCATTGAACAAACAGTTGGTGTCATTGTCGCAGAAGAGTTGTTTTTGTCTGCTTTCGTGGAAAACATTCATTTTTTGCATTATTAGGATCAATTGATAAAATTGATGCATCAATGTAGTCCTGATCTAAAAATATGTTCACTATAAAAGATTGCGAAGTGAGGACCTCTCCTCCCCCCCCCCCTCCCCGGTCGTCGCCATCACTTTTCAACTCGGGGGGAGGGGGGGCTGAGCAAATCGCTTGACTGGGCTGTTTTTTATTTTTGCCTTTTTTGTCGATTTTCTAAAAAAAAACCGTTAATTATTGACGAAAAAATAGTATTGAGTAGGGTCTTGGCCATAAAAAAAAAACTGAAGCTCTTCCGGGCCAAAATTTACTGATAAGCCACGAAAGGCCGAAGTAGCAAGATCACAAATTCCGCAAAAAAATCAGTATTTACGCTCCGTCGAAAATTTCCGTGAACGCTAGTTCTAAGGTGGTTCAAATATCTTGTAAACTCTGGCAGATTTGGTGGTTTATCTCAGTGTAATCAGAAGCTCTCAAATATGCTCAGTACTGGAAAATACGCCTGAATTATAGCATTTATTTCACAATTGAGCAGACTGGACCGAGTGGAAGGCAGCGTGAGATAGAAGACAATCTGTGCTTTCGATCGGTAAAGCCGTGCTTGCTCGGATGAGTCTGGGCAGAGTAGGTAGCGGAGCGGTCGGTCATGGCAAAATATGACAGTGATAAGGAGAGTTTTACATGACAAGCCCGATAAGCCTCACTTCGACCGGCTCAAAATGAGAGAGGTATGCTATATATCGCTCTTGGCCTTAACTGAAGCTTGAACTAAACAGAAGGACCAACGCCGAAAATTTTAAAAATTGTCAAAGTCAAGTGGCAAGAAACTTTCACCCCAACCTTATATTCTTGTTTCACCTCAAACTATCGTCTCTTAAAGGCAGTGTTCACGATAAATTTCGTCCTCGCTTTGTGTCCGGAAATCGAAAGTTCAGGGTCTCATTGGAGCACTGGGGTCGAAAGAACGAGCGAAAACGAGCCCGAAAGAGCCCCATACGCCTCCGAAGTCCGCTCGCGCTAGCCCTTCCGCTCGCGGTCGAGTTTTCCGAGGAACAACTTGGTCCGCTTCTACATTAGCATTGGATCGCGAGCGCGGCTGAGTTTCAGCCTTGGAGCGCATTTGCGCACGCTGTCTACTTCAGGCCCATGTCCGCGTAACTCATCCTTCGTTGAAATGTGGCTTCCAAGAAGAAGGGCTGATTTTGGATGTTTCGCAGCGCTTTTCATGATTCTTTTTTCTTTGATGAAACAGTCAGACTCTGAACCTTTGCTTTCTGGGGGATACTCGAAAACGATTTTTATCGTGGACACTGCCTTTAAAGGAAGAGTGGACTCGAACGTTGAACATTTTTCTCGTTAGTATATTCTCATCGGTAAAAATTGTTCCTGCCCAGTTTTCGTTAGCTATTAAGAGAAACAGACAGGTTTCGTTTGTGTCCACTTAACTGTATTAATTTTGTACTGTGCTAACAGGTATAATCAAAAAATGGGATTGTTCACGAAAATCATTTATGCTATCTGTAGGGGCGGGCTAGCAATCCTATGTGGTTGATGTTTATTTCAATGTTAGAACTTCGTTTGGAGGCTCGTATTGTATTCGGATTCTTGTTGTATGTGATCTCTTCATGTGCTGTCGTGCTTCTTTCGAACCGCTTGATTCTGTCTAATGTTTAGGTCGAACAGTGTATCCGTGAGGAATCCGAAAGAGCTAAACGATATCTAGATCCACAAACAGAAGGAAAGGTTCTTGATGTAGGTTTTTACGAGATAATTCCTTGGCAGAGGTTGAGGTAGCGAAGGAAGTAGCACTCGTATGATGTCACTTGTAAAAGTTGGCCTTTAGGTGCTGGAGAATGTCCTCATCAAAGAACACATGTACACTATTGTCAATATGGAGCACAGTGGTGTTCATGTTATGCTAGGCAACGATAAGGTTTGTTACTAAAGCGTACTTCTATCCTCTGTTTCCGAATGAAATTTATTTCCGTTCATTTCGTGCGTCGGCGCGCGTATGCTGCGTCTCCTTCTTCCCACACTTTCTCGCTGTTTCTGCCCTCGCTCCGCGCAAGCGCGCCAGGCAACAGAGTGAATTGGACGCGGAACCAGAGGATACGCATCAGCATTTCAGCATTCCCAGTCGAGGGGCAGCGGGACGTTCTCAGGGTAAGGCGTAGCGGTGTGATTGGCCCGTGAGAGGTGCGCCCCCCCCCCTTCCTCCAAATTTGGATCCGGTGCGGCCCCCCTCCCATCGAGGTTGTGACTCTAAAGGCATCGTACGCGCTGAAAACCACTAACAGTTTTTTCGGTTCGAATGGTTCTCTTGGCCCACGTAAGAACGTAGGGAGAGTTTGGTCGGTTAAAAACGCCTTATTCTTAAGATGAATGAGGTTGATTGTCTCAAATTCCGTCAAAAGAGGCTGGCCGTCCGTCAGTCATCTGGCACAATTTGCTGTCAGCCATGATACAAGCAACTGATCAACAATTCATAGAGTACAGATAAGGGCAAGTTGATGGAATATACTATAAGATTACGTGAAAAATGACTTTTCTACACACATCGGTTAACCTTTCCTTATCCACAAATCACTCGAAAGAAAGATGAACTTCGTTTGATCGTGAGATCGTTGGTCAAAACAGCGACCTCTAACGATCTACTCTTCCTTTCTCAAAAGTCGATTAAGATATTTTCGGTCTGAAAAAGGAGTTTTCAGCGATTTTTTCGAGGTTTTTTCATAGTAGCTGTCATACAGGGGACTAGAACTCTCAATATATATGAAAACTCAAAAACGAAATCCATCGTGAACAATGCCTTCAACCCCTTGTGCCAACCAATTGGAGTGGTCTCTTCCGAACAATGCTTCCAAACGATTTTTCAGCAAAAACGGACGTTATAGGTCAAGTCACACCGGCCGTAATCGGCTCAAAATGGCTCGACTCGGCCGACAGCATTTTTCAATGGTCCTCTTCAAAATAAACACAACAACATCCCGATCCAGAAAATTATTTTTTCGACCTCTCCAGACGTCGAAGTGCAGACAGCGGTTTTTTTGATTTTTCAGCGCCCCGAGTGACACACTCATAGGCGACTGCTTGGCTGCTGGAAGGACTAATCAAGTAGTTTACACACTTAGCGATCTGATAAAGGTGAAAAAACTGATCTGGAGGCCTTTATCGCAAAAATCACACGGTGTGATGAGGCCTGTTTTTAAGGCTCAAATCACACCGTCACATTTGCAACTGTCACACCGGCCGAAATCGGCTCAAAATGGTCGGATCGACCTGGGATTCGGCCGTCAGCTTTTTTTAATGGTCCTCTTCAAAATGAACACTGCTACAGCCCGATCCAGAAAAATTATTTTTTCGACCTCTCCAGACGTCCAAGTCCTTACGGCGGTTCTCCGATATTTCGTCAGAATCTCGAATTTGGCTGAAATCTTGACTAGGGGTGCAATTCAGGGCGCTGAAGACGAATCTGACGTTCGTTTCACAATTTTCGACCTGCTACCTCAGTTATACTATGGTTTGGGAAAGACGTAATTCATGCGATAATTTCACTGTTCGATTCAATGGCGTGTATCTTACTAGGGAGCCTCGCTAGCTATGTATGGGCTTTTGAGAGACTATGAATGTTTCTTGGTCAACTCGGATACGCTCTTTCCGAATCTGTTCTTGGATTTTGATACGGACATCAAGTTAACAAGTTATTACTGGTTAAAATTACAACGTTATAATTCACAGATTTTTGAAATTCTAGTGTATCGAGCGAGTGCTTCGTGATTTGAGTTGAATAGCAGATCAACAGTGACAAGAACAGAAATGTTATTCAAGCTTACAGAATCCGAGCGCTGCGGTCCCCATAACAAAAATGGGCAGGGCTTTGCGGGCGCTCTTGTTGAGAATGCTTGCTGAAATGTGGCATTTTCAAACATTCAAAAAAACTTCTAAAAAACTCGAAACACATTATAGGGCTATTTTTTCTTGTTGAGGAAGACACTGAAAACATTTTCAGCCCAAAATGCGTAGAAAAATTTCGTCCCCGAACACCAAAATCACAGAGGGTACCTCATCAAAAAAAAGTCGAAATATTTTTTCTCAGAATTGAACCAGGGCAATCTCGTTTGAAAGCCTGTCCGGAAAAACTCCTTATTCTCGATCCACACCTCGATTCAACGAAAGCTGCTCGGGGATAACCTTCATATGGTAACAACATACGAATTTCAAGACAATAAGTCTTCTATTCAGCGCTGATGGCTTATTTCAAAGAAATGAACGAAGCAGATATGAGATTCACACACTGCACAGTTGATGCAGGCTGCTTCCTGGCAATCCTTTTCATAGGTGTCGACAGGGGGTGTGTATACAAGTCTGTTGGTACCTGCTCGTTGGTGCCCCTGCTTCTACTGAACCCAGCAGACGTTTGAGTGTACACAGGGAACGTTCGAGCGATATAGCGTGCACAACTATATCGCGAAAGTATCCCGCACATTGCATAAAGGTGTCGCCGTCCGGCACACTAAGGCCTCTGGTCCATAACACCTTAGGATCCGTACCTAGGGAGTCATGGAGTCTTTGGCCACAAGCCACAATTTCGCCACCCTGAACTGTCGATCGCTGTCGAGTGATATCCAAAAAACTGCGCTATCCAGACTTCTGAGCTATTTCCATGCACCGTTTGCTGCTTTGCAGGAAACCCGCCTCAAGGATAGACCCGTCATCAGCGTCGGAGAGTACACCATCTACTGCGGTAACGCTGACGATAGGAGAGTGGGAGGCTGTGCAATAGCTGTAAGGAAGGATTTCAATGGTATGGTCAAGGAGTTCGGCTCAACGTCGTGTCGGAATGCATTCGTACGACTGCGGGATCACAGAGGATTCAATCTGTGGATAGTGAGTGCTCATGCGCCCACTGAAACCGCCGAAGACAATTCGAAGGATGCGTTTTATGAGGAACTCAATACGTTGCTGGCCAGGATACCTTGTCAACATGCTGTTGTCGTGGGGATTGACGCAAATGCGAAGATGGGACTTGATCAGGAATCCGAAGTACTCGGTAAATGGTTCTACCCAGTGGAGCAAACATCGGACAATGGCTACCGCCTTGTCGACTTTTGTGAACGCAGTGGTCTGATTATTGCATCGACATTCAAGAGGAATCATCGCCGCCATCAGCTTACGTGGCAGGGACCAACCCGGCTATCTCCAGAAGAGCAGCGGAAGCGGAAGATGACAACTTTGAAACTACAGCTTGACTATGTCCTGACGAGGAATATTCCAGTATCGGACATTCGAAGATCTAGAGCTGTGTGGGATGTCGCATTCGATTCGGATCACCGTCCTGTTCTGTTGAACTTCACTGCGAGGATTCATAAGAGGAAGCGAGGGGCTCAGCCTCTCCAGAGGATTGACATGACAAGTCTCAGAGATGAAGAGTGCAGAAGGAATTTCCGACAACGCGTTTCTATTCACATCGGAGTACGGACTAAGAAGAAACTTTGCGACGCGGATTCTTTTGTCAAATGCATCCAGGACGCTTCGAAAGAGGCACTCCCGGTTGTACAGCCTAAGAAGAAGTTCGCCTACGTCTCAGAAGAAACAACATCTACCTACAACAGAGTATGTGCTCTCCGAACTGCAGGAAACTTCGTGGAGGAGAAGCGTCTGAGGAGGAAGTTGCGTCGGCAGCTTCAAAGTGACCGCGAACGAGAGTGGACGTGTAGAGCTAAGGAGTTCGAGAAGGCTTGGGAGGAGAAGAATCCGAGGAAAGCCTACACGTTGCTGCGACAGTATAGCGGGAAGATGAAGAGATGTTCTCCTGTCTTGAACACTACCAATGGAGTTGCAGTTGGTGATGCGACGCTGCCAATATGGAAGGATTACTTCAGTTCACTACTGAATCGTCCAGCGCCATCAGTACCTGAGCTCCCGCATGTTCAGAGAGCACATTACGATGTCAGTGAGGAACCGCCGACTGAGTCTGAAGTTTTGGATTGTGTCCGGAAAATGAAGAATGGAAAGGCAGGTGGAGATGACAACATCACTGCTGAAATGCTGAAAGCTCTTCCTCCGTCTGGGATTCGTGAAATGACCAACACCATCCGTGCCATATGGATGAGCGAAAGGATACCCGATTCGTGGAGACATGCGATCATCGTACCTCTTCACAAGAAGCTATCCGTCACGGATCCTAAGAACTACAGAGGAATCTCTACTTCGTGTCATGTACAAGGTTTTAGAACGTATCATTCTCGAGCGACTTATCAAACATCGTGAAGGAACGACCAGAGATGAGCAAGCCGGTTTTCGACCTGGAAGATCGACCATCGACCAAGTGTTCGTCGTGAGAAGAGTAATTGAATCGTGGCAGCGGTTTTCGAAGCCATTACAGCTTGCTTTTTTGGACTTTGAAGCCGCGTTCGACTCTCCTCATCGTGATCGATTGCTCAATGCTCTGCGAGCAGATGGAGTCCCGGAAAAGTATGTTCGGTTAATCGAGGACATGAACAAAGGAACAACAGCAGCAGTACGTACACCTGTCGGATTTACGTCAGCTTTCGAGGTGAAAACAGGGGTGAGGCAAGGAGCGGTTGCAGGACCGTTTCTTTTCAACTTCGCCGTTGATGACATCATGCGTAGAGTTGCAGAACAGTTTCCTGCGGATGTGATCCTAACACCATCAGGACGCTCCCTTGTCGACCTGGAGTACGCCGACGACATTGTGTTATTCGCTGAAAACAACGCAAAACTGCAAAGGATTGTGAACCTCGTTTCGAAGTATGCCGCAGCCTATGGACTTCGTCTTCGTCCCGACAAATGCAAGCAGATGTGGGTCTCTCAGAGGCCTTCAACTGGAGTTTGTGTGGACGGACAACGTATCGAACTGGTGGACGATTTCTGTTATTTGGGCTGTTTGCTGAAGAACGATGGTAGTTATGCAGCGGATATTCGACAACGATGTGCGAAAGCTACGTCTGCATTCAATTCTCTAACCAAGTGTTTGTGGTCTACCACCATCGCGAAGGAAGTCAAGTTGCGCGTCTACCTATCCGCTATTCGCCCTATCATGATGTACGGATCGGAGACGTGGGCAGCACCGAAAACGCAGATGGAAAGGTTGGATTGCACGGAGAGGAAGCTTTTAGGCGTTTGCTTGGATATTTCTGGCCGCGTGTATGCCATAACGAAGACCTTTACAAGGAAATCGACGCAGTACATCAACGCTTGACACGAGGGAGGTGCCAGCATCTCCTAACGCCATCTCAAGCAGCAATGGAAAGTCGACTTCGACTGCTCGGGCATATACTAAGAAGAACGCCGGATCGTCTCGTACAACACGCTTTAAAAATGCTTCCAAATCCTGTCTGGAAACGGCCACCTGGGCGTAGGCGAAAGTTCTGGACGGATGTGGTTAAAGAGGATTTAAAGTCACTCGGCATCGAAAGACAGTTCAGGCGCGATGTTTCGTTTCGCAGGAAATGGAATAGTGACAGCTGGATGGAATGTGTTCAAATTGTGGCTGAAGACCGTGAAAAATGGACACGGCTGACTACTAGGACGGCACACCTCGGTGAAGATGCGGAATGACCGCGTCAGGCGAAAGCCAACCGATTAAGTCAAGTAAGTCAAGGTGTCGACAGTCTCGAGCTCGAAAAGGTAATCTGCCGGACTGATAAAAGATCCGTGAAGGTGGTCAAAGTATCCAGCTTTGTGTCACGAGTACTTCAGAGAGTTGACGAACCGAGGAGCACAAAACATGCGGTAAACTTGCTTTATAACCTCAAAAAGTCTTATGTCAATTAAGGGCTTTAGAAATAAAATTCTGATAATAGAACAACCTTGAGTATGGTTTGATATAATAGAAAAACTCAATTTCAACTCAAAGTACCCAATTTTTGAATGTTCAGATCATTTGTGAAGAACGCTGCAAAAATGAAGCAACTTGATCTTTTTGAAAACCAAGTCATAGAAAAACATTTTTATATCCATTTTTGCAAAATTAAAAAAAAATTAAAATTTTGCGAACATATCGTCAGTGACAGGAGTCGAACCCCTGACCGTACGCCTATAAACTCCGCTCCTTAAGCCTAGTTTTGACTGTATCGCTGCTGTTTTTCATCGCAGCGATTTCACACCCGCTGCTGCAGCGATGGAGCAGCGGCAGCGATTTTGTTCATAGTGCATAGCCACGTTGACAATCGAAGAAAATCAATCAATCGGTGGAAAGTAATGGTCAGTGACCATTAATAATATGCTCCGGCTCGTAAACACTGATCTTGTCATGTGAAAGGGTCTATGTTCACTAGACGAAACGTGTCATTCGCTGGCAATCGCTCCATCGCTGCCGTTTTGGCCGCGATGGAGCGATGGTCAGCGACCATTGAGAATCGCTCGTCAAGCAGCGATGTAGTAAAACATAGGATTTCGTCGCCGCGACCCAGCGATGTGGGACGTTTGCCACGAAGCGATCACAATTGGAGTGCCTTTCCATTACGCGCGATGAAAAAGGAACAGTTGTTCCTCGCATGGCCGCAGCGACCACCTGCAGTCAAAGCTAGGCTTTACGTGCTGCTCCATCCGTTGACGGCGGTGTGAAATTGCGGTGAAGACTTTGAGGCAATGACTCATCGCCATTAGCACAGACCTCCACTTCAGAGTTGTTTCTTGCCGGATATGGTGTGCTCAACATAAATATACCTACTTATATTTCATGAATTGGTAAAATAACCTTCAAATTGATAGCGAAATAGCAGATTACAAGGTAGTAACTTTAACGAGTATTAACTTGTTAATCTGATATCACTAGCAAAACCCAATGACAGAATCGGAAAGAGCGTGTCCGAATTGACCAGGTAAAACTGACAGTTTTTCGAAAGCCGTTACATGACTGGCGAGGTTCCCTAGTTAGTACCATACCCTTTTTAACTACTGCGGTGATGAAATGGGTCCCTGAAGTGGAGCCTGCTCTCGAGAAAGAACGAAATCGAAGGGCTTCTAAGGATTCATGCAAAGCCTGTAAGGAGTTTCAACAACATCGTTCTGAGTTGCTGTCTCGGCAAACCGAAACCCAGCGAAATCTTGAATTCCGGGATTATTTGTCGGTCAACATATTGGGATCACTCAGAGAATTAACACGTTGGCGAATAAGGAAAGTGCATTGGTTAGCAATCAGGTTGCAAAACCGTGCGGAATGTATCGGGATGCAATGTGGGCCTGCGTTTCGGATCAAGATTGCAACGCGTTGATGTGGCATGACCTAAATCATCGAATGCTTCGATTGAGACAATGGTGTGAGACTGTGAATGGCTGGAGTACTACGAAGACAACACTTTCTATTACTCTGAACTTTTCTGCAGCAAGCTTTGCGACGGTCGTCAGAGCGCGAGGAATGGCATACTATATCTATTAGATGAGGATCCGGGTCAGAATCGATCCCAGTAGGACGAAGAAAGCGACATACTCGCCCCTAATTTTGGAAAGTGCCTAGAAAACAGAACCAACTGAGTACGGTAAGTTACAGAGAGGCCCCGCTTCCACGGCGACAGCCAACGAAGGGTGAAGACTGTCTTCGGCGCAGCTCACTTTGACTGTGACAAGGTGTTCTGTCTTAGAAAAAAACTATCTACAGATTCTTTGAACTTGCAGAATGGGCTGAGATTGATCCGCCAGACGATGAGACGACACCACCACAACCCTACAGAGCACAACAAAATTTTGCGGGATCCTAGGCCATGAGAAGGAAGACTTGAGGCGAGTCACCGGAGCTGCAATAACATCTACTGCCATAGCCTACACTACATCCAAAGAGGCATTTTATTTTGCCGAAGAATTTCCACTCGTGATTGCGCGGTGAAGACGGGTGCAGTTGCTTGTGGAGCTCATTACGAAGCGAGAATTCCTACAGGTGTGATTAAGCAGTTCGCTGTTAACATGAAACACGATATGTTGAAGGAAGTCATCGAAGAAAACCTCCCGATCTCACCTCTAACAGATGATTACACAGGAAACGGAATAAAATAGATAGTCTTTTTACTGAGAACTGCATCTCCTGTCAATCGTTCAATAACTATTCGTCTCGCTCTTGTGGCAGTTCAGAATAAGTTCGCACGTGACATCTTGCGTGTCTCACGGGAACGTTTAACTTCATTAGATTTCTAGACACAGCAACCTGGCCTCTCGATGAGTCTTTGGACATTCATTATGAATCGGTAGTCTCTCTTCCTTGTAACGGATGTAACTGGGCTTCCGTGATTACCGGTAGGATGCGAAGTATAAACGGGTTATTGGAGGAACAGATGTAACCAGCAACAAATTTTCGGGACACACAAGGAATGATCTGCTGTTGTCTGCGGAGCTCACAAATTGACCCTTGAAATCACGGCGCAAGGAGGATGTGCAATTAACCTCACCCATGCACTTGTTATGAAGGAGCACATCCCATTCGGATCACCAACCAGGATTAATGGAAGATCTTCATACCGATCTGTTGCAGAGGAAATTAATTTTGGGTTCCTTCAAATGACTATGCTCCACCGTGTCCGATGGGTTGTAAGTCTTCAGTCACGACTACACAACATTCTCACCAATTACCTGGTGCTGCTCGTAAGTCTCAGACGACTGGAACAGAATTTAGATGCCCCACCGCAGGTGCGAAAGCAAGAAAATGTCACATTATAATAAATGACGCCAGTACATCTTCTATTGTAGAACACGTGAACGCAAGCCTGCACCACTTAGCTACAATTTTTGAAACTCCTCCAAACGAAGAGAGCCTTTTAGTAGATTTCACACTCAATTGCAAGGTCTGAGAAAGAAGTACAGCACCGAGTAATTTTCCTGAAACCGTTTTGTTGCATTGTTTGCTAGCAGAGAGCGCACCATCGCCACAACTCACTTAAAATTTAGCCGCGGTTTAGATTTAAATGTTTTTTCTTGAGAAAACTAGCCAGGAATCTAACCATATATTTTAAGTTGAGGATGAGATTCCTTTACATTTTTCTTGAAACAAAGATTATGCGAAATTGAAATTTTTTATAAAATTTACCTCCATAAAATTACACGACGCGGGACCATTCCAAGGCGAAATAGAAAAAAAATACTTAAAATAGCAGGAAACTTTCGCTGAAATCTGATCATATTCATTTAGTTTGATCAACTCGCGTCTCTTTATGGCCTTCTTCTGCGTGTTGAGAATGGACTTACAGTGATGGCTGATGCCATGAGCAGGTAAGCCCGTAAATTCTGATTTCGGCAGTATTTGCGATTTGATGGATGATGCTAAAACTGTGGTTTCGTTTGACTGGTACTGTACCTAGCCTTTGTATGATATGCGTTCCTTCTTCTCTGATATTAACTGCTGACTTTCATTTGCAGTTACCTGCGACAGACTGGCGCAGCAACTGTACGAGAAGACTGTGAAAGAACACCTGTCATGTTTGTCGAGGTAAGTTGTAGCCTTCGCTGTGTTTATTTATTATTTACGTGTGCGTAAATCATCACCTGGTAATAGGACAAAGGAGCGAAATGAAAAAAAAACGAAAGAAGTATAGAGAAGAAAGGTGGAAAATGTAAGTTAGGCGTTTATCATTCCAGTCCTCTCAATATGTACTGCTAGCAGTTTCTCAAAGCCCAGTGAGATGTGCGGTATTCTACAACGTCTCTATCTAGAATTGAGCACACCCGTTGCTCGTTAACAAAGGAGACGACTTCATTTATCACTTTTGAGCGTGCACAAAGAGTGGCCAAATTTATAGCGACGGCTCACGCGCCTACAATCGGACCTCTTGTTCGTAGCTACTGCTTTTTTTCTGGATTTTCTCTTGTTTTCATGTTGATTTGCGTATACCTAAGCTGTTTACCCATAAAATTGCGTCACTGTTATGGTGGGTGTAGCCGCGAAACAGATGGCTGCGGGCCACGCAGCAGCCCGCGCGCCTGTCGCGTGCGCTGATTGATCACCGCATTTCTTGTGGGCGCACAAGACGCAGCGCAGGCTGCTTAGGTGTCCTCAGCCTTATGTTTCGTTGTTACCTCAACGAAACTGTTTTAGTAGTACAGCCACTGCTGCTAAAATAGTGATCTTGATTAAGGCCGTGATCATACTTCCGGCGACGAGCGACGTGACGCAATGTTTATTATCAATATCGACCGAAAGTCGATATGGCTAACATGCACTGTTGCCGTCACTGATCGCGGGAAGTATGATTCCGGCCTGTGTTCTGTTGTATGCCAAAATGTCGTCTACAGGGTGCGTATTAAAAACCTGCACGAGTGTTGTGGGCTCTCAAACACGTTGTGTGGTCTATTCTTTTCACTAAACCCCTCTCTCAAGATTTACCCAATCTTGAACGTGAAATTGTGATTGAAACAATTGGTAACCGGAAGTTCGGGAAGTCTACACTCGTTTTGAACTTGGATGATCATCGAGGATTTCCCTGTTTGTCATCTATCGTTGAGCATTTAGTGGAAACCTTCATTGATCCGACCACTTGTGGCAGGTCGGTCGCCTCAGTGACTGGAAGAGAGTCGATGGTCTAAATGGTGCTCCTCCTCTTGTAGTGTAGTGGCACGGCGTTGTGATAGGCCCTCGATAGGTGTGGTCTCCCTCTTTTTAGCTACGAATTTCCTGTGGCCCCTCTCTTTTTAGCTTTAAGATTCGTGCGGCCTTAGTTGGGCTTGAGTGCAACCTTCAGGCCTTTAGAATAACAAATTTGCCGAACTTTGATTTGGTGAAATAAAGTATTTTCAAAATGTTTCGTTCTGCTTACGATCGAATAATTTTGCGTGGTGGCACTTGGAGGGCCTGCGGCCCCTTCCTTCCCGCTCTTCAAAGCTGCGCTTCCCGTTTGTGATCATCACAGCTTAAACATGATCTTGGGTCCCAATTTAACCTAAAAACTCGCTGCGCTGTCTGCTCCTGGAATTGCTCACTCCATCTCGCATATCAATATGGAAAACTGCTCTGGTAGTTATTTTGGAGCAGAGGATGTCTGCTTGGAATATATTATTGTGGAAGTCCTTGTACACTCTGTTAAAAGAATTCAAGACCGAATTGCCGTGTATGCGCGGCCAATTCAAGATACCGAACAATTTCATTACTTCTGACATGCTCTGAAGATATCTGAGCTGCCAACTTTTTCATCGCTTTTGTTGGAAAACGATAATCTATCGATTTTTGAAAAAAAATTGTAAAATATAGCCTTCATTTCCACGCTACTCGCACTTTTCTGTATCACTATCATAGAAGCGATGCGGTTTTGAGAATGATTTCTTCATTCTCACGGTTGAATTTCTCGAAAAACAACTATTTCGCATCTACGATTGTGATAATATGACTGCGAGTAGCGGGGAAACAAAGGATATGTAACCTTTTCAAAACTCCTAAAGTGTACAACCGTTTCAGTGTTATTGAAACCAAACACACTTCCTGTCAATATGAGAGCTTAGAAAACATTAATCAAAGAGCTTCCGCTGTTATACGTTTCCAGGCAGACGACGACCTCTGCTGACCCTGTCGGAGCAGTTCTCTATTCATAAGTTCACATGCGAGAATGGGAACAGTTATGCGACTACTCAGCGAGTTTTATCGTATGATAGAAATTGAGGACTTCTCAGCCTTCAGCTCACCAATTCAAATTTATTACATGCGCAAGCACATGTGATATGACATTTAGAAAAAAAATCTAAAAATCAACAAACTGAACACAATCAATTCGAACACTATAGAACTAGTAAAATAAAAAAAAACTAAACCAAGACTAAAACACCAATGGTTCCTGTTGAAGATAACGACCGACCACCGTTTTGAAGCCAAAACAGGTAGCCGGCACTTGCAACTTCTTACTCAAGCTTAGATAGTCCAATCCCGCACGAATTGTAAAGAAATGCCGCCTTATTTGAGAACGAGGCCTGGGAAAGCTAAGTTTGAAATTTTGCCCTCGTGTATTCGAACGTCTCAGCGTGAAAAACTCAGATAATTTCAAACCAACGAGTCCATTTAGCATTTTAAAAATCATGAGCAAATCATTTCTCCTCCTACGAATAGCAAGGGTGTCCAAGTGCAACCTTCTATTCCTAAGGTAACCCCTGGGTATTGCGCTATAAGAGAATCCCATCGCTCTTAAAAATACTTTCCTCGTAAAGCTATTTTGCACCCTTTCTATTTTTTCAATAAACTTGCGCTTATGCGGCGCAAAGACGCAGGTTCCATACTCCACCATAGAACGTACATAAATTTTGTATGCTTTGGTCAATAAATGCGGATCCTTAGACCGCAGACTTGAATAATAGAAACAGCCTTTGTTGCGCTTTGGCAGCAATGTGCCCACAATGTTCATCGAACGTGAGTTTATTGTCAACTTTGAATCCAAGGTCCTTGATTTTGTCGACCGCCTCGATTGGTACATTATTGATTCTGTAAATGGCCTGCTAATTAGCGTGTCCCAAGTGCAAAACTTTCGTTTTCACTACTGACAGAGGAAGGCCCCAATTTAGCGACCAGCGATAGACCGTATCAATACCATTTTGTACTAACCTAACCCCGTCACCGCCTACTTCACCGAATACCTTAATATCGTCAGCAAGAACTTCACACCTAACGCCACAGCGCTCAACGATAGTGGGAATGTCATAAGCATAAATATTGAACAAAATGGGAGACAGGACTCCCCCTTGAGGTACCCCACTTAACGCACTTCTACAGGCTGAAAAGGAGGTATTTACCCGAACCTGGAATGTTCTATCCGTCAAAAAGGCTTTAACCCAGCTGACAATAGCTTTGTGGATGCCCAGTTGTTCAAGTCTGAAAACAAGCTTGGTGTGGTCCACTTTATCAAATGCTTTTTCGAAATCAAATTAGAATACATCCACATCCTTTTTACTGTCCAAGCTCGCAGTCCACTGATTAAGTGTTTCGATCATCTGGGTCACAGTGGACTTGCCTTTCCTGAACCCGTGTTGTCGATCCGATAGGAGGTTATTATCCTCGAGATAGGTTACGATAGCCATTTTCACAATTTTTTCAAAAAGCCTACAGAAGATTGAAGTGATACTAACCGGCCTATAGTTGGTAGCCTCAGAATAGGGAGATTTCTTTGGCAAGGGTACAACTAATGAATGTTTCCACCTAGTTGGGATCTCCGTTCTGTGAAATATCAAATTGAAAAGAATTTCCAACGGTGTAGAAATGTGAGCAGCCACTCTCTTGAGAAATGTAAACGGGATATCATCAGGCGTAACAGAAGAGGAATAGGGCCATTTCGAAAGCAGCTCCAAAATAGTATTGCGATCAAAAGAAACGGAGTCATGCATTACTACTGATGGTGAGATTGCATCCGAATCCAGTGCAGCCGGAGATCTACAAACGAACACCTTTTCAAAAGTGTCTGCAAGCAACTCTGCTTTCTCGTAGTCAGAGGTTAGAAATTCTCCATTACTATTATACAAGGGTCCCACACCTTCTCTAGGCTTAATTCTGGTGCCTATGAACTTGAAAAACGCATTTCTATTGCCAGATTCAATTACTTTCTTCTCCACTGATGTGTTGAATTTGAACAGTTTTTTCTCAAAGTTATTTGAAGCTGACCTATACTTAATCCAGTCCTCATCAAGGTTCGTTATCATAGCCCGCTTGAACATATCATTTTTGAATTGAAGGAGTCGAAATAGATAGGGCGGCAAATCGTTGGAGGATAGAGGAACTTTACGGAGGGGCACAAACATACTAATCACGTGATTCAAAACGAATAAAAATGTCTCGTACATGTCATTAACAGCAACACTACACCCAAACGAACTCGTCCAGTCAACACTATCCAAATATGCTCCAATTATGTCATAATTTGCCACCTTGAAATCCCGTTTTAGCACATATCTTTGCTCATTCAATGACCCATCTAGCTTGAAATGTATCGTAGCGTGATCACTGGTACCTAACGGCGCCAGAATATTAACCGTATGCACCAATCCTAACTCATTACTGAAAATAAGATCCAAAAGATGATTACCTCTAGTGTTACCCTGCACCATTGGACAATACTGATGACTACAGATAAGCTCAAGAAAAGGATTTGTGCAATCAATAACGCCTTGTGTCGACGAAAGAGACTCCCACTGTATGTCCGGAAAATTAAAATCGCCCAGCAATAAACAAGAAAAGGCGCAGGACGTCAGATCACTAATACATTTACAAAGCTGCTCATTGTCCATAACGCTGCACTTAGGCGACCTGTAAACCAGTATGACCCTACATTTGGATGCACTGAAATGCAGATTACAGGCCAAAATTTCATACGAATTTTCAACGCTTTCCTTGAAAACAAACTCGGGAAAAAGTCTGCGCTTAACTAATAATGCAACACCCCGTCTTTCAGCACAGGTCTATCACACCTTAGAACTTCATACGAAGCGCCCAAATCACCTAGCAATGGTCCCAACGCAGCGTTCGGCCTAAGCCAAGTCTCGGTCAAGGCGACCACCCCCACATCAAAAATCGATAAGGAATATCTGAGCGACTGAGCATTTTTTTGCAAGGATCTAATGTTACTTAGAATACAGTTCAAACCGGTATCAGAACAACTAGGAACCATTACATGTTTCCCTGAGCAACAACGTTGCGGAGAGCTCACATCAGAGCACCGAGGAAGGTCTAGATGTTTAACGATATATCCGACATCAACGTGGAAGCGTGAACTGGGGGAGGTGAACTAACTACAACAGCAGTCGGTGGAGGAATAAGAGCAGAGTCATTTGGAGAACGTGGTATGGCATGAACATGATAGGTTTGATGATTTTGCAAACGAGCTGCCTTACGGCGCGCAAGTTCTTCTTTGCTAAGCGATGGACGAATGAAAATTCCATGAATATAATACTGTTTAAGTTTGGGAGCTCTAGAGAGGAGAAGATTCTGCATAAACGAATTAGGTAGTACTACCTTAAGCAAACGCGAACGAGTATTATTACGAGATCCTAAACGATAAAATGCAACAGGCGCACATTCAATCGATAAATAGGACAAAATGTTCTTGATGCACTCGAAATCATGAGACACGCGCGCAGATGATTCGGGATAGAAAGATTCAGATAAATTGGCAATGACAACGGACCTACGCCTCTCAGTTTCATCACAACAATGATAACGTGCAGGAGGATCATTGATCTTAACAGAAGGACTGCTCGCTTTGCTATTAGCTAAGGCACATTTAAGTTGATCAATTTCAACAAGTAATCTATTCTTCTCAGAAATTTCCGCCTCAATACGCTGCTCTAGTTCACGGTTTCGTTCAAGCAAGGAGTCAAAACAATTGGCTTTTTCAAGCAAATGTCCGAGTACTGTCTTCAGATGAGCCGGGAGTTGAACATCCTTGATCAATAAGTCCATAGCCGATTGCAGACTTTGACCATCGCTGATCGGCGACTCGGTTCGATTCCTCTTCGCGCGGCCTCCCTGAAGAAAATTTGGGGCTACTGGGGTATCCATCATAGAACACGAGTAGGATGTTGAAACAATGCACCGTTGATAGTGGCAATTGAAAAATGGGTGATATTATTCCCTGCCACTAGGAATACAGCAAAGGGGGATGGCACCGTTGATCGTATCGATTGGAATCCGTCGTTGGCCGTGTCGAACAAATCAGAGTGCGCTTGTCCAAAGGAATCAGGCAGGCACGAACAGCACGGGACGATAGTAGGCGAATGAGTAGTCGAACAGATGATGAGGATGATAAAGTGAAGTGATGATAGGCGATGAAAGTGAAGAAAATGGCCGATAGTCGAAATAGACGATGGATGTGGTAAGAGGTGGTGTGTGGCACGGCCGCACGCGAGCAGAACGTTATCGCGAATGAACGATAAAATCCAATTGTTTCAAAAACAATTTTTCGCCCCGCAATTCTGTGCATTTTGAGGTTCTGGAAAAGAACCGACCATACCATGCCAAGTGATTGAGAACCCGTATAGTTAGCACACTAATACTTTGCGTTCCTTATTATTCGTTTGCGCAAACTCGGTGCACATATGTTGTAACACAAAGTACGCACTCTGTATATATTTATTGAACGGAAAGAGGACTTGGAACTTCATATTTTTGATCTCCGTCGAAAACAAAAACATCTTTCTGGGAGCACTACGAGCAATCCGAGGAATTTATTTCAAGGAGGTCGCACCGATCCGATGTGCTCGGTGTGCTTAATTTCGTGATGAATGATTATCAGTCAGGCTTCGATGAAGATATAAAATCAACATGGCTGGGTGGTGTTAATCCGGGAGGTAAGTTACCAACCTCCCGCGGTTGGCGCGAAGCCGCCTGTTAGAGAGGAAATTGAGGTTACATTCGATTCTCCATTGGGAACCGCTGCTTTGTGATTTACTGTCCTTATCGGAAGAAAATTCCGGTCCGCAGTTGCGTCACGCAGTGAAAACAAAATCGTGCCGGGATCATCAAGTCCCGGCGAGACTATCATCGTGCTGTAACTGCGGACCAGAATTCGGCAACTGCGGAGCAGAATTTCGTTTCGATAGCGGCGGTACAGTCGACATTGAACGGTTCATCGTGAAAGTTTTCACTGCTTCACCGCGTGTCTACAGTCGGCACGGATCACACTGATACTTCGTCTTCCTTTTTGTGTTGGCGCAAACTCGGTGCGCGTATGTTATAATATACATGTGCCGTGTTTGCGCAAATACACAGCAAGGAAGAGAACGCATGAGTGTGATCCGTGCCGACTCTATGTGTGCTGTGCGCAGTGTCAATGTTTCACGACTTCTAGACGCTCAATATGAATATGAAAGTCTCTTGAACATATCAGATCGTATTTGTTTTTGTGAACCGTTTTGAGCGGAATTTGGTTGTTGGAAGATTCCTATTACTTCCATCTTTCTGCATGTGAGAGGAATTTCATAAGTATTTATTCTCACGCATTTTGTTATATTATTTTCGAGATTCTATTCGAACCGAGGGGCAAAGAAAACAACGCTTTGCGGATGGTGCAATAGCGTTTCGGGCTAACAAGGGAAGGATCATTACATGCCGTGGCCATTGCCAATGAAATATGCGTTTCCAGGATCAATTTTCAACGTAGAATTCGAGTTTTTACACCGCAGCTGCCAAGCTTTTCTCTAAACGGAGTTATATGTGTCTTTAGCGCTTCACTGGTAGACGCAACATAACGTGTAATCCATGAGTCTTCATCGCCTCCTGAGATACACATATGCGATTTCTACAACAGGAATCGCAGCAACATATTTAGGCGTTGCAACACACTAATGATTCCTGGTGTGGAAATCACATTGGTGTATCTCAGGAGGCGACGAAGACTCATGAATTATACGTTATGATGCGTCTACGAGTGAAACGTTAAAAACGCATATAACCTTGTTCAGAGAAACGTTTCGCAGCTGCAATATAAACAATCGAAGTCTACGTAGAAAGTAGATACTAGAAACGCATGTTCCATTTGGAATGGCCACGGCATGTGAGTTAGACCGCTGTTTCATTCTAATCTCATTTTTTTCCTCAAATTCTCTATTGTCCGCAAATGCAGTATCGCTATGTTCAGGATCTCTTGGAACTGAAGGAAAGATTTGACGAATTTCTCTTGATGTCATTTCAACGTGACAAAATGTTCAAGAATAGAATTCAGACTGAATTTGAGATGTTTATTAACCTCAATAAAAACAGTCCTGAATATCTATCTCTGTACATGGACGAGAAGCTTCGTAAAGGACTAAAATTGGTGAGGCGTTTACTCTAACGTCCACTGCAGATCGTATTCCACTGCAGATCGTACCCAGCGTGTAAACGCAGATTTATTCAGGAGAATGATGAGAATGCTGAGAAACTGCTGGATAAAGCTATGGTATTATTTCGTTTTCTCCAGGAAAAGGACGTCTTCGAGAAGTGAGTGATCTTTTTCCGTCCACATTTTTGGTATTCAAAGTTCTTTTAAAATTATCTCTAGTATTCCGCAGAACTAAGTGAGCGATCGTGAGAACTTCACTTCGACTAAGAGGTGGTACGCTCCTAGTCTTTCTCTCGCAACTGTCGACGAGTTGGGGTGGTCCCTGGTCTCCAAGATCAGAAGAGTGTTCTACGCAGGGATTTCTCCACCTAAAGCATGGTTTCAGTTTTAGCTGCCTGCGCAGGCATTGTTGCTGACAATATAGCTGTGCGCTCCAGCTCTCGTTCCAGCGAGCAACTCGAAGTGGCTCGCAAGTTTGTGGGTCTCCTAGGCTGCTTCCGTAGCTAGCAGCCAACAGTGATTATGATGAAGCCGGATGTCGCCAACTGCAACGCCCGTGGTCGTCCGATCTGCACTTTCCTGTCATCGATCTGCGATCTCTATCGATTTGAAACTGCCTGAGGCGGTTTGATCTTTTCGCGATATTCTTCTACGTAAGGCATCTTTCATAGTCCCCAGCGCAAGTGCGTTCCGCGCAGGTCGAGTTGATGACTGATTTTTATCGCGCGGCTTGCCTTGAAAGCAGCGATGAAATCTCCAGTGTCACCGCCACTGCCGTGCGGTGTCAAATTTGTCATCTGTGCCACTCACAGAGTTTCCAGGTTCGCATTTGCACACACTGTAGTGTATGATAATCCTGAAATTGTTCAAGATGGGTAGACTTAGAGGCATTATACGAGCAGGAATTCTGCGGTGTAACTCGCGTACTTCCGCTCAAGGTTCGGTGCTCGTAAGAGGTGCGGCCCCTCCTTTCCAGCCTGGATTTTATTTTGATTCCTCTCCCCAAATTTGTCTTGAGGGTAGCCCTCACAAGAACGAAAATTCCGGTGAGTTTTCATTGTTTGGTGAAAAATTATCGGCAAAAAAGGAGTGGAAATGTTTAAAGTGTTATCTAAGATTTGGGACCTTTTCAAGTTGTCTCTTGAAACAGACTATAGCAACCTGATTAGGTGCGAAAATGTTTTTCATCAATTTCAAATGTCCAAGTCCAGACTGCAATTTTTAGAGTTTCGGCTCACCGATATACACACTTTTTGTCCGCTACACGAGCACAAAAGGTCTGTGATCGCAACTAATATCTGACGCAGCACGCGATCGAGCCTCGTCGGCTGCGTGCGGTCGCTCCGCGTGCTTACATGTGCTTGGTATATCTAGCACATTTGAGCAAATGTGAGCGCGCGGCGCGACCCCACCCACCCGACGAGGTTCGATAACGTAGCTCAGTACGGCTGTGTCAGAGTATACATTCAATTTACTTTCCGAGACAAGCGAAAAATCTGGCCGGGGGGGGGTCGTTCAGACATTGCGGTGGAGTAACGTTCAAAACCGTCCTGGTCCATTATTCCTCTATTTGCATCAACTTTTAGTCTTTTTTTGTCTTTTTCCGTTACTACCAGCTCCACACCTTTGAGTTATATATCATAAAAAATAAAATGGATATCGTTTTTGAGCGTTTATGTCGCCTTTAAATTGATAATCAAACAATGACAAAAATGATGGAACGGTCATGGCGTTTTCGGTGGCGTCGCTATGGCGATGCTGGATGGGCGGCATGCGAGTGTAAACGTTTCATAGTCCACCGCGCGCCACGCGCATGCCCGCTTGCGGTGAGGACTATGAAAGATATCTAAGGCGGTCAAAAATGCTTCTCGTTTCCGTTTTTTGTCTGAAAAGAGGGTTTTTTCTCGGGGCTTGCCTATCACATCACTCTCTGACTTGTGACGGAGATGTGAGCGACATCCACATCTATCGTTACAAGTGAATTATCATTATAAGTTTGACATCCAGTTTTACCGTTTCCAGTGCCCAGTCCGCCTCATATTATGTTACTGCCTTACGGAGGGTCCATAGCTAGCAACACAGGCGACAGCCGTCGCTGGGGTATGCGCGATTAAAAATGAAATGTTGATCGTAGTCCAGAGCGACTGTAGATAGCCAGTATACATTGGATCCGACTCATTTCGGAAAAATGCAAAAACAGTTTTTCTCTTCACCGGTAACCTAATGCTTGAAAAAAAGATTGTCTTCCAATCAAAACTCATAATAACATTTATGCGAGGACAAATTTCCCTTTAAGAATACGACGTGGAATGCGCTGCGCACACCAAGAGGAATTCAGGAAGCCGATTCCTCATCTTTATCTTATACTGGATACCCTCACTTAGAGGTTTACCGCTGACGAATATCTCAGATGGTATGCGATGCAGTCAAATGACGCGAAAACTGCAATGTTACTGTATACTGACTTTAATAAGCCTTTATTACTGCTTAACGCCCACTATTCATACCCCCCACTGGCCGCGTCGTTCGTGTATAATTACTTTCGACACATGGGCAGAGATTAGTAATACTCTTGCGCCACCGCTTTGGTAGAACGGGTAAAGTTAGGCCCCAACTGTGTCACGCACGCAAACTTTAAATACGTGTTTTTTTTTCACTGCAACGCAGATGATACAGAATTCAGTTAAGTTGAAGCGCCAAGAAATCGATGGTGAGGCTATGAGGCAGATGATGGTTCTGCCATAGAGGTACTAGAGGCTCTTAACGGTGGAGAGAACGGCGCGTCAGGCCATTTATACTCGAACGACATAGCCGCGCGGTACGCGCGTGACTTTCGGCTCTGAGGAGTAGTACGGTGTTCAAACCAGAAGTTATCCCACAATTAGAGTAAAATATGTACACTAGGGAAGGTAAAGTTTGCTCCGACTGCATCTACGTACTCCTTGCACAGACTTGTTGAGCTTTTGACAAAGTACATATTCGAGATTTTATTGCTGGAGGAAAGGAAGGTTGGAGGATCATTTGTCCTCTCTTAGCACCCATAATCTGCATTTCTTGGACGTGTCTATACTTCTTGCTCTGGTCACCTGTCAGGTTTTGACAATTCAACGAGAAAAGCATGGATCACTTAAAAACGTGTAAAAAATGTTCAATGATGTGAAAAATCTCTTATAGAGTACGCTGAACACTCTTTATTGATTTTTGAGAATTTTTTGTTTTCTGTACCTTTGTGAATATTTTTTTCTGTTTTCTGTCAAACTAGATTTTCTGTTTCCAAAAATATTTTTTCCGCACATCCCTGATCCGGATATCCGAAAATAATCGGATATTTTGAAATTTCATGTCACAGAATCTCCTAGTTGTATAAAAGTTGAGATCATTCTGCTTTTTTAGTCCAGAGACAGAAGCGAACAAAAGTCTTCGGACAAGGCGTTTTCGCGAATAATGCTTTTATACATATCTTGGCTTGGCCTTAGCGAAACTTGATGAAACTTTAGTATGTTATAGGGCATCACAACTCTTGCTTTACACATACACAAAATTAGGTTTTTAAGGTGCAGTTTTTAAATATGGAATTTATTAGTCATTTAGGGGTATTATCTTAAATTAGGAATATTCCCACAGAACATGGTTTTTACGATTTCAATCCCGTAGCGGTAATTCACTATTTGAAGGTCTTCTGAATCGTTGTACAACCTTGTGAAAAATAGTCTCTATCAGAATTTTCCTGAAGACCGAAAATTGAACAGGTTGGAGTTAATTTTTGGAAATTCATCCCTATAAAATTAGTCGCCCCATAACCATTCCAAAATATGTGCTCCATAAGCTTTGACAAAATACAACTGGTCCATGAATTTCGCTCTTTTTCCGATAACTTCAAAGATAGATAATTTATAGGTGCAAAATCGCCTCATTTTATTTCGACTTTATTTCTTAAAAAAACTTCGATAGAGATTCATTTTTTACAAGGTTATACAACGGTTTCGAAGACGTTAGAATGGCGAATAACTAGGGTTTGGAATTGTAATAGCCATTTCTTGAGGAAATGGTCCAAATTTTGAATATTACCACGAAATCATAAATAAATTCCATATT
Organism: Aplectana chamaeleonis; assembly: GCA_029168955.1. Lineage (NCBI taxonomy): Eukaryota > Metazoa > Nematoda > Chromadorea > Rhabditida > Cosmocercidae > Aplectana > Aplectana chamaeleonis. The sequence goes on from JAPDOI010000757.1 coordinate 189,582, forward strand.
TAAAAACTGCACCTTCAAAACCGAATCTTGTGTATGTGTAAAGCAAGAGTTGTGATTCCCCATAACATACTAAAGTTTCATCAAGGGGCCAAGGCCAAGCGAATATATGTATCAAAGCATTATTTGCGAAAAGGCCTTGTCCGAAGATTTTTGTTCACTACTGTACATCTGAAGGTTAACCTTTCAGTTCAGAGTAAAACAGAAAAGAGCGATTTTTGCTTATATCCTCAATGAGTCGGATCGAATGTATAATAGCCAGCATCAGCGAGCCACAATCAGTAGCTCACCGTAAACCGCTTTCGCCTAAGCGACCGCTGTTGCTTCTATGCTAGATATGGTCGCTTTCTTACAAGGGACCACTTTGAACAAAAAATGGAGCTTCGAAAAACGGTCTTTTGAGAGTTGTAGAGGGCGTAAAAATGAACAATTTAAGATTTTAAAATGTCGCTCAGTCCTCACGGGTAGATCAAAAACCACCAAAACAATGGGTTGCGGTAGGTAAAATGCCATTCAATGCACCCTAACCTGACGAAATCCGCTAAAAAAAAACAGGAAACGGACCCCATATTCGTGTTCAGCGTCCCAAATTACCCCTTGGGGCTGAGTTTGGGCGAAAAAAAATTTCGACCTCTGAACACCCAAAAATGCCCTTGAGCTCATGGGGCTCCAAAGGTCGAGAAAAAAATTAAGACTCAAACTTTGCTTTCGGAGGTTATTTAAAGTGCTCATAACGAATCTGAGGTCAGTCTATCGATTTTCGACAGATTACGGTAGATTACGGTGGGTATACGGTAGTTGGGTCAAAGTCTCAGAATGGACTCGAAATTTCTGAACGGGGGTTATTCGGGGTGCTGAATACGAATTTGATGTTCACTTGTCAATTTTCAAATTGTTAAAGGCAGTGTTCACGATGATTTTCGTCCCAGAGTTTTTCACATAACACAAAGTTTGGCCACCAAGTGTTACCAAAATTACGAAGAAGCGGCGAGAAACGCATTAAAACGTCGTATTTCAGTGACATGATTCTATTACGTGGACTAGTTGTCCGGTTGGATGAACATGTTCTTGGTTGTTGTCACCGGTGAAAAATCGGGTCAACCGTAAATAGAAGAATATTTAATGCAAAGCCGTATTAGATAGGGATCTAAGGAAAGAATGGAGCATTAAAGAGGAGAGAATTGCAAAGGACGGGTCCATAAAAAATTTCATTGTCGCAACAAACACTTCCTGTGATACTTAGGAGGCGGGGTGATACTTGAGGATTCCGTGTACTTCTGGTGCGTTTTTCTAAATTTCTAGGTCATTTTAGTTCTACCCGGGGGCCACTTAATCAATATAGCGAATAATCTCAAAATTGGAGATTATCGTGAACACTGCCTTTAAGGTAGGTTTAGGCCCTCTATGTCATGACAACTACCGTAAACTACAGTAAACCTCAGAATTTCGGCAAACGATCTCTAGATTCGTGTTCAGCACCCTAGATTACCCCTACATACCAGTTTTGAGCCGAATCCGAAAATTTTTTCCAAACCACCCTAAAAATTCCTTGATGGGTACCCTTGCCTTGTTGCGAGGCTTTTAAACGACTATAACTTCTTTTCATAAAAGCTTCTCTATTTTTCAGAGAAGCTGCGAAGAGCATACTCGGATTCTACGTCCAAAATGGCACCAGAAAACTACATTTAAACCAGAATGGCCAGGCTGAATAAAAGTAGTTATCTTGTAAGATGCGTTTTCAAAAGAGTGGTTCTGTTCCACTCCAAATTTTGGAATTGATAACGACATAATTTTCTTGAGTCTTCGAGCCATGCGCTGAAGTATTAGGCTGCTCCAATGGATTTTGTAGTTTAGGTAAACCCACTTCTCTTTACAACAATCATTTCTAAAAAGATTGATAATTGATCAAGGAACAAGTCCACAAAGTTTCATTTTGTCCGAACTTTTTTCCAGCGTCATATATCAAAATAAGTCCCCTAAAGTGTTTCTCCGAATTAAGGACGGTTTTTCTGTAACATATGTGGGGGAGAAGGGTAAGTGTATTCTTGATATTTTAGCAATTGTCGAAACTTCGGAGTTTCTATAGTTTCTAACATTGATGTTCCGTTCTCCGTTTATATCACGTTACCTCTGCGACATAAGAAAAGAGGTATAAAAAACAAGAGACACTATTCTTCATGTTCTCCGTTCTTCGAACCTCGGCATCGTATCTTAGATTCTTTACTGCTATGCCAAACGAGGTTTTTAGGTGGAACTGTATTAACGGCCTGACGTTTCGACTTGACGTCTTCTTCAGAGGCCTAAAAAGTGGTTCGAGATTTATTTATTCGTGAATCTGTCCTACCAAGCGCCTCCTCCTGCTAACAGTTCAGGCGTACTGTAGGGAGCACCGCAGAGGACACGAAAAGATAGGAATGCCCACCTCTTAAGTCCACCTTTTGAGCGGAATACGTCCGCTGCCACCGTGTTAGTATACTAGTAGATGCCACTGAGAGTTACCGCGCTTCCTCTGCATAATGATAAAACAGCAAGGAAAACATCATAACTCACAATGTTGTACAAAAGGCAAAAGGTCACTGGTTATCATGGGGCGTTCGACTCGGCTGTTCATTAGTGGGTTCTTTACGTGGATCCAAAACGCCTCCAACGTTTTTCGGGCCGATATTTCGCTTTCGCAAGCTAAGATCGTACACCTTATTTCATAGTCATCCCCGCTGTGATTGTCCGTTCGATGTCTTCCAAGCGGTGTTCTTGGGTCATTACGCCTTTTTCCGGCTAAATGTTGTTTCAGGCGTATCGCCAACACTCATCCGCTTTCCCCTATATAGGTTGCGTTGCATGTCTGACACTCGAGCTGGTAAATAGTGCCGACCTGATAGCAATCACCGAATCTTGCATAGGGACAATCGATACAGCATCGTCATGAGCCCTACGTCCGTACTGTGGTGTTACGTGGCCATTCATCGCTGCTATTTCGACCACCATGCTACGTGATTCTTGCCGCTCTGCTTCGCCAGTGCACATACCTGTAGCCGTATGGAACATATTCTTAACCACGGCACGCTTAGCAGCTCTCGTATGAGAAGATGTTGCATGGAGCAAGATATTCTTTGAGCTGGGCTTACGATACCACTTTACGCTAAAATCGCCGTTGCACGTTTTCACCTGAGTGTTAAGGAAAGGTAGCCAGCCTTCTTGTGGTACTTCTCGCGTGAGCCTTATAGTCTGCGTATGTGCATTCAATATACGGAAACATTCATCCATTTCGGACTGCGTAGACGTCATTATGAAGCAATCGTCGATGTACCTACAGTACAATAATGGGCGGTGTTCCAATATTGGCTGTTCTATTCTGCTCATAAAGCAGATTGCTAGCACAGGTGCTAGTCGCTGGCCCATCGCCAACCCTCTTATTTGTGAAAAGTAAGTTCCTGCAGACTTGAAAATGTTGCAACTCAAGCATTCTTTTACTAGAGTCATGATCACTCTCTTACATAGTCCAAAGGTAACTACGTCTGCAACGTTCCTGTCCAGAAGTTCTGATAAGCCTTGAAGCGCTTCGTCGGTTAGAAACATTTGTATAGAGTGATGTAACGTCGAATGACTCTGTGACGCAGTTGTCATCGGGATTTGAGTTGGGCAACTATTCAAGAAATCTGTTGGTACTGGGGAGGTGGGATGGGATGAAGGTCAGTAATTGGTTCACGATAGTGTTAAGGAACCATGATATTCGGTCGGTTCGACCACCGACGCAACTGATTATTGGTCTTATCTTGTAGGTTTCCGCCAACATGGACGACATTTCGTGAGATGTGATTTTATGCGTCTTAATCAGGCTATGAAACACTGGACAGCTCGCATTGTCAGACCTAAGCCTGCCTAAGAATCTGGCATTTAGGCCAGCAGACTTTCCGATGGTCATCCAGACATGATTAAGTCGTCTGCATTGGGCCGCGTATTCGGTAGCGGAGGATAGCTGATACGTGGAAGTATCCCGCAGGTGCAATTCAGTTATTTCGCGATCCAATGACTATGGGATTACCACAAATTCTCCGCCCTTGTCACTGACATATATGCGTAATGTTCCGTTTGACCGCAGCTCACGCACCTCGTTAAAGCCTTGCCATTGCTAGTGGGTCAGGTTGGTACTTCGGAACCCACAGAATCTGTTAAGCACGTCCAGTACACCAGTTGATAGAATTCTGAACTTGGCGTCGCTTTCGGGAACTGGGTTGGGCTCTCTATAGAAAGAGCTTGGAAACGGTACGATTGGAATTTGCCTATCAGTAGAGTCGCCTGCCGGTGCCAAGTTGTTGTTATTAGCTCTTATGCGCAGCATGTCTCTGACTTTTTGCAGCCCGCCTACGACTTTGCGAAATGTAAAGGCGTTAATGTTTTGTGTTGGGGCGAAGGATGGGCCTAGACTAAGAAAATTTGCAGCATTCATAAGAGCTAATAACAAGAACTTGGCACCGGCAGGCAACTCTACTGATAGGCAAATTCCAATCGTACCGTTTCCAAGCTCTTTCTATAGAGAGCCCAACCCAGTTCCCGAAAGCGACGCCAAGTTCAGAATTCTATCAACTGGTGTACTGGACGTGCTTAACAGATTCCGTGGGTTCCGAAGTACCAACCTGACCCACGAGCAATGGCAAGGCTTTGACGAGGACATATCAGAACTTCTGGACAGGAACGTTGCAGACGTAGTTACCTTTGGACTATGTAAGAGAGTGATCATTACTCTAGTAAAAGAATGCTTGAATTGCAACATTTTCAAGTCTGCAGGAACTTATTTTTCACAAATAAGAGGGTTGGCGATGGGCCAGCGACTAGCACCTGTGCTAGCAATCTGCTTTATGAGCAGAATAGAATAGCCAATATTGGAACACCGCCCATTATTGTACTGTAGGTACATCGACGATTGCTTCATAATGACGTCTACGCAGTCCGAAATGGATGAATGTTTCCGTATATTGAATGCACAGTCGCAGACTATAAGGCTCACGCGAGAGGTACCACAAGAAGGCTGGCTACCTTTCCTTAACACTCAGGTGAAAGTGTGCAACGGCGATTTTAGCGTAAAGTGGTATCGTAAGCCCAGTTCAAAGAATATCTTGCTCCATGCAATATCTTCTCATCCGAGAGCTGCTAAGCGTGCCGTGGTTAAAGGCACAGTCCAACCTCAGAGGTAATTTTTGATATTAGGGTCCAGTCGCCGCCTATAGCAACCCTGCCAAGCGCGAAATCTCAATTCGCTCAAATAAGCGAGAAAAAGCCAGGAAAAAGTCGGCCACGTCCCCCTTGAAAGAAAAAATGGGTAACGCCCACTGCCAGGTTTCCGACCTCAATAGGGAGGAGACGCGCGAATGATTTCATTCAAAACCTATGTTCTTCGACTTGTTTTTGGTCTTGCTTTGTATTGTGACCTGTTTCAGAACGATGGCTGCGTATAACGAGTAAAAACGGGCTCGAGACAACTCGTCCGCGAATTTCTAGCCGTTCAAAATCGTGATTTTTGAGGGGCCTTAACTCCGTTCGTAGTGAGTTCCGAGCGATTCTAGAGACATCATTGTGATCAGCGTGAAATTTTCTCTAAGATAGGAAGAAAAACAAAAAAATCGATTCTGAGGTTGGACTGTGTCTTTAAGAATATGTTCCATACGGCTACAGGTATGTGCACTGGCGAAGCAGAGCGGCAAGAATCACGTAGCATGGCGGTCGAAATAGCAGCGATGAATGGCTACGTAACACCACAGTACGGACGTAGGGCTCATGATGTAACCCGGAATACTCAACGTCGAAACAAAATTCCGCTGTGCATACCATTCTTTTCCGATAGAGTGTCTGATGCTATACAGCAGTGTATCGTACGAGCCCAGTTAAATGACGATGTTGCTCTAGTGAACATCCCCAAAGACAGCATTAAACGTCAAATGGTAAGGAACAGAATTTACGACAGGTGCTGCACTACAGATGGCTGTATCGTTTGTCCCTATGCAAGATTCGGTGATTGCTATCAGGTCGGCACTATTTACCAGCTCGAGTGTCAGGCATGCAACGCAACCTATATAGGGGAAAACGGATGAGTGTTGGCGATACGCCTGAAACAACATTTAGCCGGAAAAAGGCGTAATGACCCAAGAACACCGCTTGGAAGACATCGAACGAACAATCACAGCGGGGATGACTATGAAATAAGGTGTACGATCTTAGCTTGCGAAAGCGAAATATCGGCCCGAAAAACGTTGGAGGCGTTTTGGATCCACGTAAAGAACCCACTAATGAACAGCCGAGTCGAACGTTCCATGATAACCAGTGACCTTTTGCCTTTTGTACAACATTGTGAGTTATGATGTTTTCCTTGCTGTTTTATCATTATGCAGAGGAAGCGCGGTAACTCTCAGTGGCGTCTACTAGTATACTAACACGGTGGCAGCGGACGTCTTCCGCTCAAAAGGTGGACTTACGAGGTGGGCTTTCCTATCTTTCCGTGTTCTCTGCAATGCTCCCTACAGTACACCAGAACTGTCCGGGGGGGGGGGAGGCGCTTGGTAGGACAGATTTACGAATAAATAAATCTCGAACCACTTTTTAGGCCTCTGAAGAAGACGTAAAGTCGAAACGTCAGGCCGTTAATAAAGTTCCACAAGAGACAGAGACAGTTCCACAACTCAAAACAAGTAAGGTGAACACATAGCAATGTCATTACTACCAGCCATAATGCAGTAATGATCCCACAGTATTCAAACCATCTTTCAATTGCTTCGTAATCCAACGCCTAACCGACTGAGCCACGGTGTGCTGCTAGCTCACCCCGACTATCACATTGCAGTGATCGGTGGTTTGAATGCAACGAGCATTGTTCAGGGGATCAATGAACAACTCATAACTCGAGAACCTAGCTAGATTTCATCTTCAAACTTTTAGGAGAACCTTTTCAGATGATTTCAAGGCCACTGTATAGCTCACATTTGTGCGACGTCCCCCCAATCTAACGTTCTGGTCTCTTTCTTTCTTTGATCGTTTTTGATCTACCCGTGAGGACTGCGTGAAATTTTAAAATCTCAAATTGTTTCTTTTTAACTCCTCTACAACCCTCAAAAGACCGTTTTTCAAAACTCCATTTTATGTTCGAAGTCCCTTGTCAGAGGCACAGTCCAACCTCAGAATCGTTTTTCTGTTTCCCTGCCAATTCTAAAGACTGTCCCATGCTGATTTCAATGATGTCTCTAAAATCGTACATGACCCCCTGGGAACGGAGTTATGGCCCCTCAAAAATTGAGCTGCTGAAGCATGGTGGACGAGTTGTCCGAGGCTTGCAACTTCGGTCATTTGCAACCGATGTATGCGAGCGGGTCCGATTAAAGGGAGAGAGAGGCTGTTCATCGGAAATCATCGCTTATTTTGCCTCTATTGAGCTCGAAATATCGTAAAAGTGGCGTGCCGAAGTGTATTCTTGACGTGAGTGCCCCGGGGTGGCTTCCTCCTATATCTTTTCTTGCTCGGAGGAATCAAGAGCTCGCACTTGGCAGGTGTTATACGGAGTAGGTCTACTTCACATTTATGTGGAAATACCAAATTTCGTCCTTGGAAATCGCTTTTCAGTTTTTCTGCTCAACTTGGAGAGAATTTTACGCTGAGCACAATGTTGTCTCTAGAGTCGCTCAGAATCCACTACGAACGGAGTTATGGTCCCTCGAAGATTGTGAATTTGAAGACTAACAATACCACGGACGAGCTCTCTCGATCCTATATTTTCACGTAATTTGCAGCCATCATTCTGGAGTAGGTTGCAATATAAAGCTGGACCAGTAAGAACTGAAAGAACATATACTTCACTGAGGATCTATGGCACGCTTGGTCCTACTTGAAGTCGAGTGGGCGTTACCGATTTTTTTCTTTTTTCTGGGGGTGGGGGCGTGGTAGACTTTTCCTCGCTTTTTCTTGCTTATTCGAGTGAATTGAGTTTCCGCGCTTGACAGGCTTGCTATACTCTGCGGTCGCAGCCTAACTCAGAACTTTCCAGCCTAGGTTGTTGCGTCTAATTAGCCCGATTTCTTGTCACATGCGTCTTTACAGGGTCGAAAACGTCATTTCTTGTCACTTGCACGTATGGAAGACTCAAGTAACATACGAGGGGGGCTTGTATGGTAAGTGCGTCTTTCGGAAGAGACCACAAAGACGCAAGTAACAAACCGTTTAGACGCAAGAAAGCTACTCAAATTGTTTATGACGAGTGCGTCTTTCACAACTGATTGATTTCTGGTCGACAACCACTACATTTCACCTTTCCCCGATAAGTTCATGTGTTTTGCTGATAAGAAAACTTGCTCAGATTTTCATTTTGTTCGTGATTCTACGAACTATATTTCAAAACAAGGCGGTAGCGTACGACTGCAGTCTTGTGCTTACTGAAGTCGGGACATTGATCCTAGACATGACTTTCACACATCCTGGGCTTCTCAAGTATTCGCGGTGTTCGTGAAAAATAAGGAAACCGCGGAGCTGTAGACGACGAGTATACTCGTCCGCGCGTACATTAACGCTTTGTCGGCGTCAAATCTTAAACTCAAAATCCACATATTACATAGAAATTCGTGCGACCCGCAATTTTACGCCCTGAAATTCGGTTTGAACTTACATAGGCAACCTTATTCTTTCTGGTATACAGCGCAGTGCTAAAGTATAGGTCCACTATAAATGTCGCATTTTCGCTAAATTACGATTCGCGCTTCACGAAAATACAAAATTCAGTTACGCACAGTTACGTGTCCACGGTGAATATCGTCTCCCTAATTTCGTCGAAAATTAAAACAATCGGTAGCTCACTGCCGCATTAGAGTTAAAAACGTACAGAAACGGGTCTAGAAGAGCACTATGAGGCCATAACTTTTGCGTTTTCCGCAAAAAAACGCAAACAAGCGTTTTTGGCGCCCTTTTGCCTTAACTCTGTTCATGATGGTCAATTTGAGAATCCGAAGAAATATTTGGAACCAGGATCGAGAGTACTCTCTTTTAGCATTTGCACTATTTGGCATACTTTGTACAAAGCATTTAGGCGTAACAGAATGGACACATTCGCTCATAAATGCCTTGATTGCGAAATCACGATTCGGGTTGATTGTTTCTTGTCTAATTTTGCATACATATCTTGTTGAAGAGGGAGCATGTGTTATTCCAGAAAAAAAGAGCGCACGATGCTGATTCTCAATATCTTGTTAGATTCCAAAATGGACCCTTTTGAACAGAGTTATGGAAAAAAGAGCGAAAAAATGCTTTTTAGCGTTTTTTTTACCAGAAACGCCAAAATAATGGCCGGTATTGCAGTAACAACGTTTCTCTGCAGTAAGGTATCTGCGAGCTCGAGGTATGAAACAATCCTCCTGAGTAAGATTAAATCTCATAGTTATTTAATAATAATCAGTAATAATCTCAATGTCATATTGTTTTGTTCTTTTATTTGTTAACTGGGGGTGTGTATACAAGTCTGTTGGTACCTGCTCGTTGGTGCCCCTGCTTCTACTGAACCCAGCAGACGTTTGAGTGTACACAGGGAACGTTCGAGCGATATAGCGTGCACAACTATATCGCGAAAGTATCCCGCACATTGCATAAAGGTGTCGCCGTCCGGCACACTAAGGCCTCTGGTCCATAACACCTTAGGATCCGTACCTAGGGAGTTCATGGAGTCTTTGGCCACAAGCCACAATTTCGCCACCCTGAACTGTCGATCGCTGTCGAGTGATATCCAAAAAACTGCGCTATCCAGACTTCTGAGCTATTTCCGTGCACCGTTTGCTGCTTTGCAGGAAACCCGCCTCAAGGATAGACCCGTCATCAGCGTCGGAGAGTACACCATCCACTGCGGTAACGCTGACGATAGGAGAGTGGGAGGCTGTGCAATAGCTGTAAGGAAGGATTTCAAGCTGCCGAGATGTCGTACGTTCGTGCCGTGGCAGTGTGGAGGAAAGAAGATCGCCTCCGTGCAAACCGACGTCATCCCCTCCACAAAGAGGGTTTTTGTCATGGGAGAGGTGCTGGCCGGCCGCAACTCTCCTTCGGATTCTCCTACAAAGGGCCGGCGTGGAGAGGAATCCTGGACCCGCTCAGAAGTACTAATGCGCCACGTGCGGAGAGGATGTAAACTGGAGACATACCAGCGTCCAGTGCTTCGGATGCCAAAGGTGTGTGCATCTCTCCTGTTCGGGTCTCAGTTCTGTGAGGCATCATAACTCATATTTTCGTTGTGTTTTATGCTCCTCACCTTCCATCTCAGATTCCTCTATCTCAAATCGCCCCCTTTCCATTGTGCATATCAATCTAAACGGACTTCGTGCCAAGCTTTCTGAACTCTCTCTCTTTGCACGTACTTACCATCCAGACGTGATCATGGTTCAAGCAACCAAGCTCTCTCCATCCCCTACCTATCCTCATCCCAATATCCCAGGCTATACTTCTTACCATGCTCCAAGGTCATCTCTCGGCGGTGGAGTCTCTACTTTCGTTCTATCTTCACTTCCCTCACACCTCATTCCCAGCACCCCACGGACGGTACTCTCGAGTACCTCCCAATCCATCTCCCCTAAAAACACCCCTTTCTTTTCAACATATACATTCCACCTACAACTTCATGCCCTTCATCTTACAATCCTATCCCACTTCTCAAGCAGCTGAGCGACTGCTCCCTCTCATCCTCGGTCGTTTTCGCGGGTGATTTCAACGCTCACACCTTTGCTCGTCTCTCGGTCATGATGTTAGAGGAAATGACGTCGAAGAATGGGCAGATGAGTGCGACCTGGTCATTCTAAACGATGATCAGCCCACTCGTCTCCTGCCAGCGGCCGATCTTCTAGCCCAGACATATCTCTTGTCTCGTCCAACCTTTCTAGCTGCTGCTCATGGTCTACCTCGACTACTCTGCCAAGTGACCACGTTCCTGTCTTTGTCCACATCGATCTATCCAATTCTCTCGCTCCCTTTTCTGGTGTTCGCCAACGTTCTTATCTTAATTTAGGCCGAGCAGACTGGCGCCTGTTCAGTGAAGTTGCGCTTCGCCTATCGGCAGATTACCCGTGGAATGGAAGCGTGCACCAGAAGGAGTGCCATCTATCTGACGCAATCCGCAAGGCCATGAATGCGGCTATCCCTATCGGTCGCGTCAAGACGTTCTGTCCAAATGTCAACAGGGAAATCCTCGACAAAATTAGAACGAGAGATGCGAGGAGAGCGGTTAATCATCTGGAACCCGTGGTTGCTGAGCTTGACAGTGAGATCAAAAAGGATTTGGACAGACACAAGAAAGAAGAGTGGGAGAAGTTCACCGGACAGATGGACTTTAAGACGGACAGTGCAGCTACTTGGAAGGTTTTACGGAAGCTTTCGGGTAAAAGCTCACCCGCCACCGTCTCCACTATCGAATTCGACAACGGCGTATTCAAATCAGGAAAGGAAGCCGCTTATGCGCTCGGGAAAAGTTTTTTCATCACCAGTGCTAAACGAGGTCCGCAGAATAGAGTGACTGTAAGAGAGCTGTGCCGCCTCCCGCTTATGAGCACGGCCGAAGCGTTTACTACGACGCAAATTGAGAAGATTATAAAGGAAATGCGGAACTTTAGAGCTATTGGTCCTGATGGGATATGTCCTGCTGTCTTGAAGAAGATACCCACTGACTTACTACCGCTCCTCACTGATGTGATAAACTCCTCGTTCATGTCGTGTACTATCCCGCAGAATTGGAAGATGGCAAACGTCGTTCCGCTGCCCAAGCCTGGCAAGCCCCAAGCTTCAGTCAAGGGATATCGGCCCATTAGCTTGTTGTCTTCTTTGCTAAAGTAGCTGAAAAGCTGATCGTCAAAGACCTGGCCGAGCACAACGAGAGACAGGTGTTTCAGCATGGATTCAGAAAATGCATTCCACCACGACAGCTTTGTTAGAAATTACGAGCTATGCAATTGATGGTTTCAACGCGTATAAGCCGGAAAGAACTGTAGCAGTTGCCTTGGATCTCACTAAGGCTTTCGACACAGTGAATCTTGGTATCTTATCAAACAACTTACTGGAGTCATCAATCCCGCCATGGCAAAAGCGCTGGATAGCTGCATTCACTAAGGGAAGACGGGCTAGAGTGATGTTCCAGAATCATGTCTCAAACAGCATTCCGATTGCAGCTGGAGTCCCACAGGGCGGTGTATTGTCGCCTGCTCTCTTCAGTCTGTACCTCGAAGATATGCCCGCCCCACCCCAAGATATCAAGGTGGTCGCTTACGCTGATGATATGACTGTCTTGTGTCGTGATCGGGACATAAATGTGGCCGCCGATAAGATTAACGGGTACTTGACCGCACTGAAAGCTTCTTCGACCGCAAAATGCTGAAGATTTCTGCGTCAAAGTCATCGGTATCCGTACTCACAACGGACCCATCTGAACACAGCGCACATCCGTATGTCGTATGGAATGGAGATCGTTTGCCTGCCGCCCGCTTCCCAAAACTTCTCGGACTCGTACTCGATCCATCGCTCAAATTCCATAAGAACACGGAACAGAAGCAGGCTATCGTTAAAGCGAAGCTTAACGTGCTTAGAGCCCTGGGCGGTACAACATGGGGTAGTAGCAAAGAAACCATTATTACAACGTATAAGGCTATTCTCCAGCCTGCACTGGAATACGGCGCCCCAGTTTGGCAGCATCTAGTTTCGGAATCCTCTTGGACTAAGATGCAACGCATACAGAATGCGGCTCTTCGAATCGCCACCGGGTGTGCAAGAAGTTCCCCGGTCGATCACTTGCATGCTGAGACCCGCTTATTACCAGTAAGGGAGCACTGTGAGCTCCAGGCCCAACAATTTTTCATCAACATTGTCAAACAACCAAATCACCCCTCTTGGAGAGTGCTAAACCCCGTCAGAGAGAGAAAGATCAGAAAGCCATTCGCCGATGCTCCCAGCAAAGTCAATCTGCAGAGATGGCACGACTCACAGCAAGAACGACTCCGTCTATTGCGCGAGGAGCATACTCAGTTTGTACGGTGTCATCTGGAAAAGGCGGTCATTAATCCCATATTGGGGGTAGTGCCGCCCCAAGTCTGCACATCCGAGGCTCAACTCGGAAGAAGGGCCAGGTGCACGCTCGCATCATTACGCTGTGGTCACTCTACAATGCTAATGTCTCATTTCAGCAGGATTGACAGCAGTAAATCTGATGTGTGCCCGGACTGCGGTACCATCGGCCACGATACCGCACATTTATTCAACTGTCCGGAGAGACCTACCACGCTGACCGTAATGGACTTATGGACAAATCCGTTACTGGTCGCCCAGTTCCTCAACCTATGACAAAACCCTCAATGTGGCTGCAAAGAAGAAGAAGAAGAAGAAGGATTTCAATGGTATGGTCAAGGAGTTCGGCTCAACGTCGTGTCGGAATGCATTCGTACGACTGCGGGATCACAGAGGATTCAATCTGTGGATAGTGAGTGCTCATGCGCCCACTGAAACCGCCGAAGACAATTCGAAGGATGCGTTTTATGAGGAACTCAATACGTTGCTGGCCAGGATACCTTGTCAACATGCTGTTGTCGTGGGGATTGACGCAAATGCGAAGATGGGACTTGATCAGGAATCCGAAGTACTCGGTAAATGGTTCTACCCAGTGGAGCAAACATCGGACAATGGCTACCGCCTTGTCGACTTTTGTGAACGCAGTGGTCTGATTATTGCATCGACATTCAAGAGGAATCATCGCCGCCATCAGCTTACGTGCCTTCGTACTAAACTTTCTGAGCTCTCTCTCTTCGCACGTACTTACCATCCAGACGTGATCATGGTTCAAGAAACCAAGCTCTCTCCATCCCCTACCTATCCTCATCCTAATATCCCGGGCTACACTGCCTTCCATGCTCCAAGGTCAGCTCTTGGCGGAGGAGTTTCAACCTTTGTTTTATCCTCTCTCCCCTCCCACCTCATACCAAACACCCCCACGGATGGTACTCTCGAGTACCTTCCAATCCATCTCCCTCTTAAAACACCCCTTTCTCTTTTCAACATATATATATTCCCCTACCACCTCATGCCCCTCCTCCTACAATCCCATTCCTCTTCTCAAACAACTCAGCGATTATTCCCTCTCATCATCAGTTGTTTTCGCGGGCGACTTCAATGCCCACACCTTCTGCTCGTCCCTTGGTTCTGATGCTAGAGGAGAAGAAGTCGAAGAATGGGCTGAGGAGTGCGACCTGGTCATCTTAAACGATGATCAGCCCACTCGTCTCCCTGCCAACGGCCGATCTTCTAGCCCAGACATAACTCTTATCTCGTCCAACCTTTCCAACGCTTGCTCATGGTCTACCTCAACAACATTGTCTAGTGATCATGTTCCCGTCTTTGTGCACATCGATCTCTCAAATTCTCTTGCTCCTTATTCTGGTGTTCGTCAACGTTCTTATCTCAATTTAGGCCAAGCAGACTGGTGCCTGTTCAGTGAGGTTGCGCTACGCCTAGCGGCTGATTACCCGTGGAATGGCAATGTGCACCAGAAGGAGCATCACTTATCTGATGCAATTCGCAGGGCCATGAAGGCGGCTATCCCTGTTGGCCGAGTTAAGACGTTCTATCCAAACGTAACCAGAGAAATTCTTGAGAAAATCAGGACTAGAGATGCCAGAAGAGCAGTTGACCATCTAGACCCTGTCGTCGCTCAGCTGGATGGTGAGATCAGAAAGATCTCGACCAGCACAAGAAAGAACAGTGGGAAAATTTACAGAACAGTTGAATTTCAAGACGGACAGTGGAGCTACTTGGAAGGTTCTTCGGAAACTATCGGGAAAGAGCTCGCCAGCCACCATCTCCACTATTGAGTTCGGTAATAACGTTTTCAAGTCAGGAAAGGAAGCCGCCTACTCTCTCGGTAAAAGTTTCTTTGTCACGAGTACAAGGCGAGGTCCGCAAAATAGAGTGACAGTAAGAGAGCTGTGCCGCCTCCCGCTCATGAGCACGGCCGATGCGTTCACTGTGGCGCAAGTAGAGAAGATTATAAAGCGACATGCGGAACTCCAAAGCTGTCGGTCCGACGGCATTTGTCCTGCTGTACTGAAGAAACTCCCGACTGAGATCCTTCCGCTCATCGTTGATATGATTAACACTTCGTTTAGCTCTTGCACTATTCCGCAAAACTGGAAGACAGCCAACGTCATCCCGTTGCCCAAGCCTGGCAAACCTCAGTCATCAGTAAAGGGATATCGTCCCATTAGCTTGATGTCACCTTTCGCCAAGGTGGCCGAAAAGCTCATTGTCAAGAATCTAGCGGAGCACAACGAGAAGCAGTTGTTTCAACATGGGTTCAGGAGGCTACATTCCACAACTACGGCGTTGCTAGAAATTACCAGCTATGCTATCGACGGGTTCAACTTTAACAAGCCATTGAGAACTGTAGCTGTTGCGTTGGATCTCACCAAGGCATTTGATACGGTTAACCTTGGAGTCCTGTCAAGCAACATTCTGGAGTCGTCAATACCATCTTGGCAGAAGCGCTGGATATCGGCCTTTATTAAAGGTCGGCGGGCAAGAGTCATGTTTCAGAACCATGTCTCCAACAGTATTCCTATGGCAGCTGGAGTCCCTCAGGGCGGAGTTCTATCGCCAGCCCTCTTCAATCTGTACCTCGGAGATATGCCTGAGCCTCCACAGGACATCAAGGTCGTCGCGTATGCCGATGACATAACAATCATGTGTCGAGATCGGGATTTACAGGTGGCCGCCAATAAGATCAACGAGTACCTGATCACACTAAAGGGCTTTTTCGACCGCAAGATGCTAAGTATCTCTGCAGCCAAGTCGTCAGTGTCCGTTCTCACGACGGACCCATCCGAGCACAGCGCTCATCCGGATGTCGTGTGGGATGGAGACCGTTTGCCTGCTGCTCGCTTTCCAAAGCTGCTCGGTCTTGTGCTCGATCCGTCACTCAAGTTTCATAAGAATACCGAGCAGAAGCAGGCAGTCGTTAAAGCTAAGCTCAACGTTCTCAGGGCCCTGGGCGGCACTTCGTGGGGTAGCAGCAAGGAGACTATACTCACAACGTATAAGGCAATTCTGCAGCCCGCCCTGGAGTACGCCGCACTGGTTTGGCAGCATCTCGTCTCAGAATCCTCCTGGACAAAGATGCAACGAGTACAAAATGCTGCTCTCCGTATCGCCACCGGATGTGCAAGGAGTTCCCCAATCGAGCACCTGCATGCTGAGACCCGTCTATTACCAGTGAAGGAGCACTGTCAGCTCCAGGCCCAGCAATTCCGCATTAACATTATAAAGCAACCAAATCACCCGTCGTGGAGAGTGCTAAACCCCGTGAGAGAGAGAAGTATAAGAAAGCCATTCGCCGATGCTCCAAACAAAGTCAATTTGGCAAAGATGGCACGACTCACAGCAAGAACGACTCCGTCTTTTTGCGCGAGGAGCACACCAAGTTCGTACGGTGTCATCTTGTGAAGGTGGCCATAAATCCTATACTAGGAGATATACCGCCCCCCGTCTGCACCTCAGAGTCTCAACTCGGAAGAAGGGCGAGATGCACGCTCGCATCATTACGCTGTGGTCACTCTACAATACTAATGTCTTATGTCAGCAAGATTGACAGCAGCAAATCTGATGTGTGCCCGGACTGCGGTATCGTCGGCCATGATACCGCACATTTATTCAACTGTCCGGAGAGACCTACCACGCTGACACCAATGGACCTATGGACGAATCCACTACTGGTCGCCCAGTTCCTCCGCCTATGACAAAACCCTCTATGTGGCTGCAAAGAAGAAGAAGAAGCTTACGTGGCAGGGACCAACCCGGCTATCTCCAGAAGAGCAGCGGAAGCGGAAGATGACAACTTTGAAACTACAGCTTGACTATGTCGTGACGAGGAATATTCCAGTATCGGACATTCGAAGATCTAGAGCTGTGGGATGTCGCATTCGATTCGGATCACCGTCCTGTTCTGTTGAACTTCACTGCGAGGATTCATAAGAGGAAGCGAGGGGCTCAGCCTCTCCAGAGGATTGACATGACAAGTCTCAGAGATGAAGAGTGCAGAAGGAATTTCCGACAACGCGTTTCTATTCACATCGGAGTACGGACTAAGAAGAAACTTTGCGACGCGGATTCTTTTGTCAAATGCATCCAGGACGCTTCGAAAGAGGCACTCCCGGTTGTACAGCCTAAGAAGAAGTTCGCCTACGTCTCAGAAGAAACAACATCTACCTACAACAGAGTTTGTGCCCTCCGAACTGCAGGAAACTTCGTGGAGGAGAAGCGTCTGAGGAGGAAGTTGCGTCGGCAGCTTCAAAGTGACCGCGAACGAGAGTGGACGTGTAGAGCTAAGGAGTTCGAGAAGGCTTGGGAGGAGAAGAATCCGAAGAAAGCCTACACGTTGCTGCGACAGTATAGCGGGAAGATGAAGAGATGTTCTCCTGTCTTGAACACTACCAATGGAGTTGCAGTTGGTGATGCGACGCTGCCAATATGGAAGGATTACTTCAGTTCACTACTGAATCGTCCAGCGCCATCAGTACCTGAGCTCCCGCATGTTCAGAGAGCACATTACGATGTCAGTGAGGAACCGCCGACTGAGTCTGAAGTTTTGGATTGTGTCCGGAAAATGAAGAATGGAAAGGCAGGTGGAGATGACAACATCACTGCTGAAATGCTGAAAGCTCTTCCTCCGTCTGGGATTCGTGAAATGACCAGCACCATCCGTGCCATATGGATGAGCGAAAGGATACCCGATTCGTGGAGACATGCGATCATCGTACCTCTTCACAAGAAGCTATCCGTCACGGATCCTAAGAACTACAGAGGAATCTCTCTACTTTCGTGTCATGTACAAGGTTTTAGAACGTATCATTCTCGAGCGACTTATCAAACATCGTGAAGGAACGACCAGAGATGAGCAAGCCGGTTTTCGACCTGGAAGATCGACCATCGACCAAGTGTTCGTCGTGAGAAGAGTAATTGAATCGTGGCAGCGGTTTTCGAAGCCATTACAGCTTGCTTTTTTGGACTTTGAAGCCGCGTTCGACTCTCCTCATCGTGATCGATTGCTCAATGCTCTGCGAGCAGATGGAGTCCCGGAAAAGTATGTTCGGTTAATCGAGGACATGAACAAAGGAACAACAGCAGCAGTTCGTACACCTGTCGGATTTACGTCAGCTTTCGAGGTGAAAACAGGAGTAAGGCAAGGAGCCGTTGCAGGACCTTTTCTTTTCAACTTCGCCGTTGATGACATCATGCGTAGAGTTGCAGAACAGTTTCCTGCGGATGTGATCCTAACACCATCAGGACGCTCCCTTGTCGACCTGGAGTACGCCGACGACATTGTGTTATTCGCTGAAAACAACGCAAAACTGCAAAGGATTGTGAACCTCGTTTCGAAGTATGCCGCAGCCTATGGACTTCGTCTTCGTCCCGACAAATGCAAGCAGATGTGGGTCTCTCAGAGGCCTTCAACTGGAGTTTGTGTGGACGGACAACGTATCGAACTGGTGGACGATTTCTGTTATTTGGGCTGTTTGCTGAAGAACGATGGTAGTTATGCAGCGGATATTCGACAACGATGTGCGAAAGCTACGTCTGCATTCAATTCTCTAACCAAGTGTTTGTGGTCTACCACCATCGCGAAGGAAGTCAAGTTGCGCGTCTACCTATCCGCTATTCGCCCTATCATGATGTACGGATCGGAGACGTGGGCAGCACCGAAAACGCAGATGGAAAGGTTGGATTGCACGGAGAGGAAGCTTTTAGGCGTTTGCTTGGATATTTCTGGCCGCGTGTATGCCATAACGAAGACCTTTACAAGGAAATCGACGCAGTACATCAACGCTTGACACGAGGGAGGTGCCAGCATCTCCTAACGCCATCTCAAGCAGCAATGGAAAGTCGACTTCGACTGCTCGGGCATATACTAAGAAGAACGCCGGATCGTCTCGTACAACACGCTTTAAAAATGCTTCCAAATCCTGTCTGGAAACGGCCACCTGGGCGTAGGCGAAAGTTCTGGACGAATGTGGTTAAAGAGGATTTAAAGTCACTCGGCATCGAAAGACAGTTCAGGCGCGATGTTTCGTTTCGCAGGAAATGGAATAGTGACAGCTGGATGGAATGTGTTCAAATTGTGGCTGAAGACCGTGAAAAATGGACACGGCTGACTACTAGGACGGCACACCTCGGTGAAGATGCGGAATGACCGCGTCAGGCGAAAGCCAACCGATTAAGTCAAGTAAGTCATTTGTTAACTACAAGAACGTAGGAACTTAAAGCTATCCATTAATGCTTTTGTCGTAGTCAAATATGAAGATAATTAGTGTTTTTGCCCACGAAGATTGGGCCGTTGCCGTACTTATCATTATGCACATGTTGAACATCGATTGCAAACTCACGCGATGTACGGCGCGCCTCATAAGGGCAAGTCGTTGTTATTTGGAATAAATAGTTCATTTGTCTCTCTCGAGTCCTTTAACCGCCGCCGTGTCGAGGGCTAGGAGATTTTCAGCATATTGGGCACGCGAACATAGAGTAAGGCTCGTGCGTGTTCAGCGTTTGTTACATGCGTCTTTGAGGAAGAATCCATGCGCCTTTGATGTAAGGCGCCTGCGTGTTAAGCGTTTTTTATGTACGTTTTTGAGAAATGATTCATGCGCCTTTAATGTAAGGCGCCTGCGTGTTCAGCGTTTGTTACATGCGTCTTTGAGGAATGATACATGCGTCTTCAGTTCTAGGTATTTGCGTCTTTATGGTATGTAGCATGATGCTATCAGACTACATACTTATAAGGCGGAAATAGCTAGGCTGGGAAGTTCTGAGAATGTCAAAAATTACCTCTGAGGTTGGGCTGTGCCTTTAATCTAGAAAGTTAGCCACAGTCAATCATTGCTTTGTGTGTGAGCTGTCTTTATGCCAATGTTCGTTTATTTCCAACCACACGAAGTTTGTGGAACGCGTTTTCTAGGGAATTTTTCGAAACATTCAATTCATTTGGTCACTCCATTAATTCTAGTCCCGTGATTGAATGTGGTGAGTGTTCCTTCATTTGCGGCCAATTGCGCGGTCTTCACGGCTTTGTGAACGTCCACAAGTGCCTGTCACTTCATACACTCGACCAGAATAAATGAAGCGACTACATATTTTGGGAAGTGTGGCATTAGCGAAAGCATTTCATTCCCTCGTGAATTGATACCTGTCCTTTCTGTCGATTCTTTACTAGTGATAAATTCAAAGGAGAAGAGGCTGGTGTCACGATTTCGATTATAAATTTTTTACGAAGATTGTTATTCTTTGAATGTTTGGCTTTTGATGATGCATTTAGTGGAGTTGATATCTATGGCTAGTTGCACTCGTTTTGAACATTGTGGATCATAGAGCACCTTCTTGTTTGTCATCTATCATCGAGCAATTAGTTGAAACCTTCAGTGTTCCGACCACTTGTGGTAGGTCAGGCACCTCAGTGACACATTATATTCTGCTTGAAATTAATTGTAAGAGGATCGATGGTCTAAATAGTGCTCCTTATCTTGTAGTGTTTGTGGAATGTAACGATATCGGCCAATAATATGCGTAATCGTCGACACGGGTGTCTCATACATTGAACCTACAATTTAAAAGGAAGCAGCACTCATAAAAACGCCTTATACATATGATCTAGCTACGCGATCGCGTTCAGTCCGCAAAGTCTCATTATCACAATCATAGAAGCGGAGCGGTTGTTTTGAGAATGATTTCTTCATTTTCATAGTTGATTTTTTTTTGAAAACAACCGCTTCGTTTCTACAATTGTGATAATGAGGACTGAACGCGATTGCGGAACTGAACTATATATACATCGTTAGTCTGCTCTGAACAGTGGGAGCTTGCTGTCCTCACTCTCTACTAATTTCCTTCATCAGGCGGTCTGACATCGGGATGATTCCGTAGTGATAGTGTTGTCCGCATCCATAGCATTCACGGAATCATGACGAAGGAAGTTGGTGAAGGTACTGGGAACACATCTTTGATGGCGCTCCCATGTATTACTTCTCTGAAGCTTCGGTGCAGGCAGGGTTGAGCAGGGTTGCGACTCAGCACAACGGGGGCTCGTAAATTTTTTTGAGAAAACTTGGAAAAAAATATAAAAACTTGGGGGGATGGCTCGTAAAATGTTTGGAGAAAAAGGGAAATTTTCTACAAAGTTAGCTAAAATGAGCTTTGTTGATTCAAAAAAGGCTAAATGATTTTTTCATTTCTGGGGGTGGGGGTCGTAAAAATTTTGGAAGTTAAAAATTGGTCAACAGAGGGGGGGGTCGTAGCTCCACCGAAAGTTGTCACAACGGCCTGCTTTACCTTGGGTGCAGCTCCATAGTCCAGCCAAACACGATCCTGTCGACGAGTGAAGAAGGAGGAGTTACGTACAGGCTACGGAGCGAGTCGTGATGCAAGCCAACCTCCTTAAATGCCGTGATTCGCTCAGCCCCTCAGAAGATAATGGCGACGACCGAAAATCTGTCTAATTCTGACCCTGGGAGAAAGTGGGCAGATTCTTGTCGGTTACTCCGGCTTGGTCCTGTGAGGCACTGTTCCAAAGCCCCGCTGCCATTCTCAAGAAGTGGCTCCTTTACAAACATGCTGACGCGTTGACATACGCATATCAATCTCTCGAATTCAATCTTATCTACTCGTTTGGAAGGTCCTACTTTTTTGTCTGAATGACAGAAATCCGCAAATCTTCCTCAGAGGTTGAGCGATTCAAGGTGGAGTGAGTGTGATGGTGATAGTGACATCACTAAAGGCACCGAACCAGGGTCAAGCGTGCACTGGGATGATCCCAATGTGGGAAGATGGGGCGGGGCGCAGAATTGGTTCGTGTGCGAGTAAAAATCGTGATCCGCTCTGCTCAGAAGAATGTTCTGTTTCTCATATTTCTTTTTAGAACTTAAAGGCACAGGAAACCCAAGAAATAATTTTTTAGTTTTCATGCTCATCTTGGAGACAATCACACGCTGATAACAACAGTGTCTTTCAAATCGCTCAGGGCTTCTTACAAACGGAGTTATGGCTCTTCAAAAATGCCTATGTTCTGAGGGTGAAAACTATGTGGACGAGTTGTCTCGGGCCTGTATTTCTCTTCAATCGCAATCGTTTCGCGAGAGTGAGCCAGAATAAGGACTAAGACCGGTAATGGACTGAAGAACGTAGGCTCGGTTGAAATTCGTCCATCCACCCAGCCCATATCGAGGTCGAAATTTGGGAAGGGGGCCGGGCCTGTGGTGGTGAGTGAAGGGGGTCGGGCCTGTGGTGGTGGCTTATATCTCGCTTATTTGGAGGAATTGGGATCTCGCACTTGGCACGTGTTATACAGGAGGGGTCTACTACACAAACAAATGAAAATCACAAAATTCATGTCTGAGGGTGTACTGTGCCTTTAAAGCTTGGATTCGCCTTCATCTCAATTTTCATTTTTTTTCCATTTTTGGAATCATGTATCCTCAGACAAGAGTTTTTCCAATGTTTCTGTAGTCATTTTGTTTCTACTGTGAGTACACTTAGCAAACGAAAATTTAAAAAAAAGCAGAAAAAAACGAAGATATCTCGTTGTGGAAATCAGAAAGCCAATACCGATTGTGAACTGGCTATTCATAAAGTGGGCAAGTTGCTCACCTCTGAAAACCTTTCGAAATTTGTTTATAAGAAGATTTGATATGGTGACTCTTCGTGAAAGTTAACGTACTAGTCCAGGCCAGAGATTAATGTCACTGAAATATGACGTTTTAGTGCGTCTCTCGCCGTTTCTTCGTGATTTCTGTAACACTCGGTGGCCAACGCGTTGTTTTGAGTGGAAAACTCGGGAACGAAAATCATCGTCAACACTGCCTTTAAAGGCAGTGTTCACGATGGTTTTCGTCCCCGAGTTTTTCACAAAAAATAATGCGTTGGCCCCCAAGTATTACCAAAATTACAAAGAAACGGCGAGAAACGCATTAAAACGTCGTATTTCAGTGACATTATTTCAAAGCATGGACTAGTTGTCCGATTGGATGAACGTGTTCACGGTGGTTGTCACCGGTAAAAAATGGAGCTAATCAAAAATGGAAGAATATTTCAGGCAAAACTGGATTAGTTAGGGCCCTAAGGAAAGAACGGAGCAATAGATAGTAGAGAATTGCAAAAGACGGGTCCACAAAAGATGTCATTGTCACAACAAACACTTCCATTGATACTTAAGAGGCGGGCTGATACTTAAAGGCAGTGGTCACGATGAAAAACGTTATCGAAAAAACTACAAAAATCAGCTTAGATCAAAAACAGCCGAAAAACTATGAATGTAGCGCGGTGAAAAAACGGGCAAGAATTAGAGTTTCTAGGGCCCAAAGAAGCCAGTTCGTGCACACGTGCACAGCGCCGACGAAAAAGATCGCAGTCTCATGTCAAGCAGTCAAAAATCATCGACATTCAGAGGGAGAAATAAAGGCAAATTTACCTAATAAAAACAGTTAAAGGCAGTGGTCGCGATCAAATATGCTTGTCGTCTTTTTCTCTCCAAATCCTTTCCTGGGTCTCGAGTAGTAGGACCTATAAGAAAAAATCGCGAAAAAACCACTGTTTTGGGCCGAATTTGAAACCTGAACTTTCTTGTCTTTTGATGGTGGACGAGCCCTCTCCACATCATCGGCATCGATGACCTCTTATATCAAGAACATCAGCTAGCTTGAAATTGAATGTCAATCAATGAACCTTCGAATTTATGTACACATCTAGTCAAAAACATTGACTGAAGTGATGCTTTCATTATTCAACTGTTTTTATTCGTTAAATTTGCATTTATTTCGTCCTCTGAATGTCGATGATTTTTGACTGCTCGGCATGAGACTGCGATCTGTTTCGTCATCGCTGTGCACGTGTGCACGAACTAGCTTCTTTGGGCCCTAGAAACTCTATTTGTAGACCGTTTTTCACCGCGCTACCTTCATAGTTTTTCAGCTGTTTTTGATCTAAGCTGATTTTTGTAGTTTTTTCGATAACAATTTCCATCGTGACCACTGCCTTTAAACAATGAAAGAAAGCACTCCAGTCAATCTTTTTGACTAGATGCGTACCCTAAAATCGAAGGTTCATTGATTGAAATTCAATTTCAAGCCAGATGATGTTCTTGATATAAGAGGTCATCGATGTCGATGATGTAGTGTGGGCTCGTCCATTATCAAAAGACAAGAAAATTCAGTCTCCAAATTTCGCCCAAACAGTGGTTTATTCGCGATTTTTTCTTATAGGTCCTACTACTCGAGATCCAGAAAAGGGTTTAGAGAGAAAAAGTAGACAAGCATATTTGATCGCGACCACTGCCTTTAAGGATTTCGAGCACTTCTGGTGCGTTTTTCTCAGTCTCAACGTCATTTTAGTTCTACCCGGTGGCCACTTAATCAATATAGCGAATAATCTCAAAATTGAAGATTATCGTGAACACTGCCTTTAAGCCGAGAGCGAGCCAGCAAACAAAAAAAGTATTGGTAAATTTTTTATACATAAAAAAAACGAAAAACCAAAGTAGAAAATGATTGGGAAAAAAACGAATTTTTGTTCGCTTTTTCGCGGAGGGGGGGGGCGCAGAGACGAGCCACCCGCTGGGAGGGGGGGCGCACTCTCCACCGACCGATCCCATTGCCACGCCTGGTCCTGCACCGAACACCCAGAAAGTTATTTTCCAGGTCTTATGCTGATCTTGGAGAGAGTCAAACGCTGATTAGAGTAGTATCTCTGAAATCACCCAAGAACAGAGTTATGGCTCCTTAAAGATGCCTATATTTTGAGTGTCAAAAATTGGTGGACGAGTTGCCTCAGGCCTGTATCTCTTCATTCGCAATCGTTGTGCGAGAGCGAATCAGGTTCAGGAGACAGTCCGGCAATGGACTGAGGAACGACGACTTACTAAGAACTCATGTATACATCTAGCCGTTATCGAGTTCGAAAATCTGGTAGGGGGTGTGGACCGTGATGGTAAGCGAAGGAGGTCGGGCCTGTGGTGGTCGCTTAGATCTCGCTTATTCAGAGGAATTGAAATCTCGTACTTGGCACGTGCTATATAGGAGTGGTCTGCTAGACAATTAAATGAAAATCACAAAATTCATGTCTGAGGGTGTACGTGCCTTTAAAGACACAGTCCAAGCTCAGAATCGATTTTTCGTTTTTCTGCCTATCTTGGAGAAAATTCCACGCTGATCACAATGATGTCTCTTCTTCTTCTTCTTCTGCAGCCTCAAAGTGGTTTTTGTCATAGGTTGAGGAACTGGGCGGCCTTCACAGGATTCGTCCAAAGGTCCATTGTTGTTAAGGAGGTAGGTCTCTTCGGGCACATGAACAAGTGCGCCGTGTCGTGTCCGGGAGCACCACAGTCCGGGCATGCGTCTGGTCGGCTGCTGTCGATCTTGTTGACGTAAGACATGAGCAGAATAGAGTGACCACAGCGCAGCGATGCAAGAGCACATCTGGCTCGTCTGCCGAGTTGAGACTCGGACTCGCAAACCCGAGGCGGCACCGTTCCCAAGATAGGGTTCACAGCCGCCTTTGCTAGATATCCTCGAACAAATTGCGTGTGCTCCTCACGCAGAAGACGAAGCCTTTCCATGTTGGAGTCGGCCCATCTCTGTACATCAACTTTACGAGGAGCATCGGCGAACGGCGTCCTAATGATGTCTCTAGAATCGCTCGGAACTCACTACGAACGGAGTTAAGGCCCCTCAAAAATCACGATTTTGAATGGCTAGAAATTCGCGGACGAGTTGTCTCGAGCCCGTTTTTACTCGTTATACGCAGCCATCGTTCTGAAACAGGTCACAATACAACGCAAGACCAAAAACAAGTCGAAGAACATAGGTTTCGAATAAAATCATTCGCGCGTCTCCTCCCTATTGAGGTCGGAAACCTGCCAGTGGGCGTTGCCCATTTTTTCTTTCAAGGGGGCGTGGTCGACATTTTCCTGGCTTTTTCTCGTTTATTTGAGCGAATTGAGATTTCGCGCTTGGCAGGGTTGCTATAGACGGCGACCGGACCAACATATCAAAAATTACCTCTAAGGTTGGACTGTGCCTTTAAAGATTCCGGCTCTAGTGCCTGACAGATGTATGGCTGTGGTAGCTTCTAGGGGACACAGAGCAAAGTACTTACATGATAGTTGTACCAGGTTGTTCAATAAGTTTTGTTTTTCGATAAGAAAAACACAATTTCATGGTTCATAATACACTTTATTAATCAGTGTAATCTCCTTGAACATTAACACTTTTGCTCCAACGATCCTCCTATCTGTGGATCCCATCCCTGAAGTGAGAATCCGGAAGGTCTGCAAAATACGCTTCAACAGCCGTTATGACCTCGTCATTTGATGAAAAACGCTTGCCACGCAATTTTTTTGAGTTCTGGAAACAAATTGAAGTCTCTGGGGGCCAAATCTGGTGAATACGGTGAATGCTAAAACAATTTGAATTTTATCTCATGGATTTTAGCCATCGTCAAAATGCTCTTGTAAGACACGGTGCATTGTCCTGATGAAAAAGGTTTTTTTCCTGCAAACCGGGTCTTTTTTTCACGATTTTTTTCCTTCAACTGGTCCAAAAGGTTGCAATAATATTCAGAATTAATTGTTTTACCAGTTCGCAAGTAATCCACAAATAAAATACCTTTCGCATCCCAAAAAACTGATGCCATAACCTTCTTTGCCGATTCCCGGACACGAACTCGTTCCGAAGCCGAACAACCAGGTTCACACCACTCTTTAGCCTCTTGTTTTGATCCAGGATCATGGTGATAGACCCAAGTCTCATCCATAGTGATGAATCGACGCACAAAATCCACTTTTTCCTCTTTAAAACGCTTTAAATGTTCCTGAGAAAGTCGCATTCGAATGTGTTTTGTTCCATTGTTAGCGAATGCTGCACCCATTGTGCACACAGCTTTCTGAAACCCAAAATTTCACTTAAAAAATGGCTCACACTGCCTATTGAGATGTGTAGAGCCTCTACTAAATCTCTCTCAGCCAATCGACGATCTTCCAAAACCATATCCTGTATTTTGACTATGATTTCTGGTGTTGATGCACTTTTTGGAAGTCCTTCACGTGGATCGTCTTCAAGGCTTCTACGCCTACTTTTAAATTCAGCAACCCATCTTTGTACTGTTCTAATTGTAGGTGAACAATCATTATACACTTTTAACATTCGTTCGTAAAATTCTTTTGGCGCTACACTCCAAAATTAAGAATTTTATCACTGCACGATATTCAATTTTTCCATTGCTGTGACACGGCGACACTAAATGGCTTGTAAGCTAATAATGAAATGACAGATTGAAATGAAACTTCACATACGTTCATACGAAGAGTGTACCAACAAAACAAAGAAAATTTGGGCTAGTAGCAACGCCCTCTCTTATCGAACGACAAAACTTATTGAACAACCAGGTAGACTCTTTATGGAAATTGATACTTGAGGAACCTTTTTTTCGTTACAATGAAGTAGAATGCTAGTAAGTTGAATATATAGCCTAGCTTGCTCGGATGAGTTCGGGCAGAGAAAGCAGCGGAGCGATCGGTCTTGGCAAAATATAACAATGATAAGGAGATTTTGGCATGATAAGCCCCATAAGCCTTCTTCTTCTTCTTTGCAGTCACAGCGAGGGTTCTCATCACAGGTTCAGAAACTCGGCCACTAGCGTTGGGTTATTCACAGATCGATTGTCGTTAATGTAGCGGGCAATTGAACAGGTGCGCGGTAGTATGCCGTTGACTACCTCAATCCGGGCACTCGTCAGGTTTGCTATTGTAATCCTATGCAAATATGACATCAACATTGGAAGTGTCCACAGCGTAACGAGGCAAGGGTGCACCTGGCACGCCTGCCAAGTTCCATCTCGGTCTCGCTGACCTTGGGAGGTGCGACTCCCAAGACGAAGTTCATGGCAACGCTGTTCAAGTGCTCCTTCACGAATCGGGTATGCTCCGCGCGCAAGAGACGGAGGCGTTCTTGTTGTGCTTCGGTCCATCTCTGCACATCTACTTTCGACGGAGCATCAGCGAAAGGCTTTCTGATACATCTCTCTCACCGGGTTTAGTACCCTTCGCGATGGATGATTCGGCTGCTTCACGATGTTAATGTACATTTGTTGCGCCTGGAGTTGGCAGTGGTCTCTATTTGGCAATATGCGAGCTTTGGCGTGTAAGTGCTCTATAGGAGAGCTTTTGGAACAGCCTGTTGCGATTCGCAGAGCACAATTTTGGACGCGCTGCAGCTTGGACCAAGATGTGTCTGACACGATATGCTGCCAGACAGGCGCAGGATACTCCAAGGCGGGTTGCACAGTAGCCTTATACGTGGTCAGGATCGTTTCTTTACTGCACCCCCAGGATGTTCCACCGAGAGCACGTAGGACGTTGAGTTTTGTTTTCACTGTGGCTTGCTTCTGCTCAGTGTTCTTATGAAACTTCAACGAAGGATCCAACACGAGTCCGAGTAGCTTAGGGAATCGGGCTGCTGGCAAGTGAGTTTCGTTCCATTTCACCATAGGATGGGCACTGTGCTCCGCAGTATCAGTGAAAAAAAAACGATGACGGATGATTTAGAGAGAAAGCATTTCAACTCAATCAAGTAGTCATTGATCTTACTGGCGGCTACATTTATGTCGCGATCCCGGCATAATATAGTAATATCATCCGCATATGCAACGACCTTGATGTCTTGGGATGGAACGGGTAGATGTTCAATATACAGACTGAAAAGGGCAGGCGATAGAACTCCTCATTGAGGTACGCCGGCGGCAATTGGGATGCTATTGGAGACGTGCTCTTGAAATGGCACATTTGCCCGACGTCCTTTGGTGAATGCGGTTATCCACCGCTTCTGCCAGGGCGGAATGGTAGACCTTAACAGGCTCTCCGACAAAATGCCCAAGCTTACAGTGTCAAAAGCCTTCGTTAGGTCAAGGGCCACACCAGCGGTACGCTGGGGTTTCATGGCATTGAAGCCGTCCAGAACATAGCTCACAATTTCCAACAAGGCCGTAGTGGTGGAATGTAATTTACGGAAACCATGTTGGTGCTGTTGTTGGCTGTTATGCTCGGCGAGCTCCTCCACAACCAGTTTTACGGCAACTTTGGCTATGGGTCAGAGCAGACTGATCGGCCGATACCCTTTAGCCGTGGATGGTGACTTTCCCGGCTTCGGCAGTGGAATAACACGAGCGACTTTCCAATTTTGGGGTAGTAAACGATGTATTTATGACATCAGCAAGAAGGGGCAGTAGTTCACTGGGCAGTCTCTTCAGAACTGCTGGGCTGAAACCGTCTGGCCCTATTGCCTTCGAGTTACTCATCTCCTTAAAGGCATCGTGCGCGCTGAAAGTCACTCACCGTTTTTTGAGTTTGAATCGTTGGTTGGGCCCGCCTAAGAGCTTGGATAGAGTTTATCGGGTCACCGACGCATCATTGGGAAGATATGGGTGATCGAATGCCTCGAATTCCACCAAAAGAGGCCGGCCTTCTGACAGCCATGTGGGATAAAATGAAAAAGAAAGAAGCTTCTCAACATGCTATATTGCGTAAATGAGTGAAAGTTGATGTATCATTTGCTGATAAGCTACCTTCTTTTCTCATTTGAAGCCACATGGCTGTCGGAAGGCTGGCCCCTTTTGGTGGAATTCGAGGCATTCGATCTCCCATATCTTCCCAATGATGCGTCGGTGACCCGAAAAACTCTACCCACGTGCTCAGGCGGGCCCAGCCAATGATTCAAACTCAAAAAACGATGAGTGGTTTTCACCGCGTACGATGCCTTTAATCACCTCGATCTGTGCGGGAGTGATTGCATCACTACCATCCATGAGTGGTAGCTTACAGAGTTCTCTTACAGTTGCTCTATTCTGCTTCTCTCTTTTAGTTCTTGTAATGAAAAATTGCTTCCCAAGAGCATTCGGCTTCGGCAGTGGGATGACGCGTGCTACTTTCCAATCTTGAGGTAATGTACAGGTGCGAAACGATGTATTAATGACTTCAGCGAGCAGGGGTAGTAGTTCACTTGGCAGTCTCTTTAGAACTGCTGGGCTCAAACCATCTGGCCCTACTGCCTTCGAGTTACTCATTTCCTTGATTACCTTCTCGACCTGAGCGGGCGTGACTGCATCATCTTCAGCCATGAGTGGTAGCCTACAGAGTTCTCTTACAGTTGCTCTATTCTGCTTCTCTCTTTTAGTTCTAGTAATGAAGAATTGCTTCCCAAGAGCATTCGCGGCCTCTTTCCCTGACTTGAAGACTCCACGGTCAAATGCAATAGTGGAATTTTTGGCGGAGGTGAACTTCCCGGAGATCCTTCTCAAAGATCTCCACGTTGCTGCGGCATCACTCCTGAAGTTCATCTTCTCAGTGAACTTTTCCCAACGTTCCTTTTTTGCCTGTCGAGGTCCTTCTTGATCTCACTATCCAACGCAGCAATTTCCGGGTCTAGATGATCCGCGGCTCTCTTTTCATCTCTGGTTCTTATCTTCTGCAATATCTCCCTGTTGAAATTGGGGTAAAAGGTCTTGGCCCGACCCTCAGGGATTGCAGCTTTCATGGCCTTGCGATTGGCACATGTCAGGTGACGCTCCTTCTGTTGTGCATCTCCGTTACATGGGTAGTCAGCTGCTTGGTGGAGTGCAACATCTCTGAACAGGCTCCAGTCTGCAAGGCTGAAATTGAGATGAGTATGATGGCAAATACCAGAATAAGGGGCAAGAGAGTCAGATAGATCAAAATAGACAAAGACGGGAATGTGATCACTGGAGAGAGTTGTGGATGTGGACCACGAGCAAGCGTTAGAAAGGTTGGAAGAGACAATGGAGATGTCCGGGCTAGAAGATCGGCCGTTGGCGGGGAGACGAGTGGGCTGATCATCTTTAAGAATGACCAGGTCGCACTCCTCCGCCCATTCTGCGACGTCATTTCCTCTTGCATCAGGACCAAGCGACGAGCAGAACGTGTGGGCATTGAAGTCGCCAGCGAAGACAATTGAGGGAGAAAGAGCAGTCATAAAGCTGCTTGAGAAGTGGGATGGGGCTATATGAACCTGGAATTAGCAGGAGGAATGTATATATTAAAGAGAGATAGAGGAGTTTGAAGAGGAATGTGGATGGGGATGTACTCGAGAGTACCATCCTCAGGCTTGTTTGGAATTAAAGGCAGCATACACGCTCGTAAACCTGGTTGGGATAACAATGTGAATCGAACCGTATGGCTTACAACATAATGCCTACGCATTTTGAAGTGTCAAAAACGACCCACAATGCCGCTACATGAGCTAGAAGTTGGCCCAGCCCTGTATTTACACGCCCCCTGTATTTGCCCGTTTCCTCCAACGCAGGGTTGTTGGGCCATCTTCGCAGCCAGTGACGTGTGTGGTTCACCTGTTAGGCATTCCACCAATAGTACCGACGGTGATGATGGCCCAGCAACCTTGCGTTGCAGGAAAAGGGCAAATACAGGAGGCATGAAAATACAGGGCGGGGCCACCTTCTAACTCATGTAGCGGCATTGTGGGTCGTTTTTGACGCTTCAAAATGCTTAGGCGTTGTAATCTGGGCCATACCATTCTATTTCCGTAGTTATCTCAATCACGTTTACGAGCGTGTGTGCTGCCTTTAAGTGAGAGGGAAGAGAGGATAAAACAAAAGTAGAGATTCCGCCTCCCCAAGATGACCTAGGAGAATGATATGCAGTAAAGACCGGGATGTTTGGATGCCAATAGGTAGCAGAGGGAGAGAGTTTGGTTTCCTGAACCACGATGACATCCGGGTGATGAGTACGGGCAAAGAGAGATATCTCAGAAAGTTTGGCGCGAAGGCCGTTGAGATTGATGTGTACTATAGATAGGGGGCGGTTAGTCGACGAGGAATTAGAGTCACTGAAGGCGGGCCACACAATACAACAAAAGGAAGAATCGTGGTGCCTCACTAAACTGAGACCCGAACAAGAGAAGTGCACCCACCTTAGGCATCCAAAACATTGGACGCTGGTTCCATACCAATTGACATCTCTGTCGCATGTGGCACATGGGTACTTCTTCTTCGCGGGTCCTGGATTCCTTTCGACGCCGGCAATTTTTAGAAGAATCCTCAGGAGAGCTGCATCCAGCCAGCACCTCTCCCATGACAAAAACCCTCCCCGCGTAGGGATTGACGTCGGTTTGCACGGAGTAGATCTTCTTTCCTCCACACTGCCACGGCAGGAAAGTACGACATCTCGGCAGCTCAATAAGCCTTACTTCGAGCGGCTCATAATGAGAGAGCTAGGCTATAACTTTGAAGTGTATAAATCAACAAAGACAAGAAGAGCTTCTTCTCAGTTGATAAGATTAGTGTAATTATGTCAGATCAATATGTTCACAAAATCTCATGAGGAGAAGATGAATTTTGCTGGATCTGAGCGAAAAAGCGGGTGGTCATTCACTTTTGCCTGGGACTGCAGCTCTGGGCAATCCCTTACGGTTTCGATGCCTCCTTATTTGTGGTAGTAAATGAGTTGTGCACGGAGTATGCTGGCGATACACCAGTATCACCCATCCATGCTAGGATGAATCCACCACAAATTTAGTGGCTGATTTCAAATGCTCGACGGGTGAAGCTAGTGTCCCATTGAGATAGATATATCCAGTCTTCCACAAGTTCAAGCATGAAAACCACGCTTTAAGGTCACCCATCAGATATTGAGGATTCAGGAGGTGCCAGTGTGATTGTGAACTGAATTTCTCGTTCACAAGTCTCGTGGAAGACGTCGCTCATCATATCCTGAAGCCTTCTCCGCTACAATAGGAGCTATTATACTGTGACGAGGTTGCGACATCAAAAGTCGGTCATTCGAAGGATTGTTTTGGTGGTTCTGTTGCTGAGTTTGGATGAAGATTTCTTGCAATCTCTAGCTTCTCATAAAAACGATCAAAAGTAATGTAATTGATTAATTACCTTTACGCAAGGTATTTATTATGAGGGCACGTAAAACGGGGCGAGCAAAAAGAACAACTATCATTGCGTTCTCGTTTGAGAAGATATAAGTACGTCAAGCTGTTGCGTTCTAGGTATTATAAGCAGCACATGGCAAGGCGACTTCTGCTCGATAAAAGCATATCCGACGACATGGAGAGGATGATGATCAGCAAGCTCAAGGTATAGGTTATAAGCCTGGGCGTTGTAGTGGCCACAATTTCGTTGCATGGTTTAGATCTACTTGACTGCTTCCATTCGTTCTTCTCGCACGTTCTGCCCATAAATGTAAAGATCTCTTTCCTAACTAGTTAGCGTTTTTCCTCCAATATATCAATCAGTTTTCAGGCCTTCATTGTTTGCCTTTCATTGAAGGCACCATTCACAATGAACTTCATTCTCGAATTTTTGAAGGGAAACAGTTGTGATAGCGCTCGCAAGCAGGACAGAATTGAAAGAACGGGACTTGACGCCTTCTAAAGACTTGAAACGCCCTAGAAGAACGCCGCAGTGGTCTTGTTGCATCTCCTTGTATCCCAGTTCTCACACACTCCGAGGAAGCGAGTGCCGGACAATACACCCCGTTTTCCGATTAGGGAAGGGACAGTAGCGGCCCCAGCCCTTCTCATAGGCTCGCTTTCTCGAGAAAAAAAGGTGGAAAAGATGCGAAGAAGTCGGTCAGTGCTGTTAACGGCGTTGGAGTCCAGAAAAGTCATTGTATACTAGATGTTTGCTGCATTTATTCTGTGTAAATTAACTAAGCAGGCTAGACCTGTAATAAACATATACATATGTACGTATCACTGTTTAAGGTCAGCATGTGTCCCGGTTCGACGGGATTTCTCCTGTTATTTGCGAATCACGTGCTAAACCTATATTTAACACTCGGAAGACCGCGTGTCCACACTGCGCACCCACCCCATGAACTTGATTTTTCGTCATTCCCTCAGAAAATTGAGATACCTTTCCAGTGTAGCTGGAAGACCCGTATTAAAGAACTTTTATTACATGTGGGTAGACGTCAAGCACCTTGAATTTTTTTATTCCGGTCTATTCGTAGCGAAAATCCCGGTTCAAATAACAAATAAATTGATTGGCCGTGGAGCGCGCGGTTGATTTCACAGATTAGCCATGGAGCGTACGGTCTTTTAGGTGTTAAGGCGCCTCGAAATAGAGTGTCACAGTTGGCCAATCGGGGCCGACCCTGGATAAGCAATTGGTGTTTTTTTTTTGTTGACATAGACAATGGATTTCTGAAGTGGTTGTTGAAAAGCAAATACATTGTATCTTCCAATAAAAACCCCGGTTGATGATAGCAGGTCAAATCGTGGCAGCGATGTTGTTGTGTCGGTGTTGAAGACAACAACTTGGGCCCATGGGGCGCAACCGGACCACTGCAACATTCTTCTGAGCCGTCTTTGTTTTGAAGGCGGTTCTCCCTCCCCCCATCCCGTTCTTTTGTCGCTGTTCCGGGGTATGTCACAATTGTTCCCCATAGAGTATTGAAGGAGGCGGTTTATAATGTACTATGCCTTCAAATGCTGTGTTCGCGATTATTTGAGTTCTTGGAGACTTTCTGCTATTGCCATTCTACTTCTTGGACTTGGCTGCGCGAAATCATTCAAAGCTCCGTGCGGTTTTTCTTCTTAAACACCGCCTTTATACTGTCTTGGTTCCAGGTATGCGTGACTGCCGTGCTTTACGCGGAATGTTTTAGTCGCGAAAGTCGGGGGTACGAGGGACAGGGTCTTCTCAGTGCCCTAGAAATTATGTGATGGGAGTTGACTGAACGGTTCATTCAGCCATCGTTCAGATCAAGACGTTTCGTAGTGGGCGAAGAACTCCCAGCGCAGATTTATTTAAGTCTTCGATGCGGTTTTTTATGTTCACGGAGTTTTCTGTTGAGACATTCAGTCTGCTTGCTCAGTAAACATCTTGCCCTTAAAGGCAGTGTTCACGATAAATCTCGTTTTTTTTTCTTTTCAGTGTGAAACACTACGCTGGCATATGCTGAAGGGGATAGGGTCGAAGAAAGCATCGAAAACGGGACAGAAATCGGTAACAACGACGGTGAAGTGAGGATTTAGTTAACCCGGTACGCCTGCTCTTAGCCCGCCCCGCCCCTTTCTGAAGAGCTTGTAGCGCCGCTGACGTTTTTGATGGCGAATAGCCAAGAAACTTCGCTACGTCCAGCCTGATCGATTTGCGCACATTTCGCCATTAGCGCGCGCTTGCCGAAACTGACAGGGCACGTAAGCTCGTCCACGCCCTGAACGTTAGAACGCTTTTAGCTTTAGCTTATCGCTCCCGCCGCGAAGCGGCGGGAAAGTTTTGGTTTTGGTCGGGACTTGTGATCACTTAGATTTTGGTAAAGTAGTTGATAAAACCTGTAAAACTAGATTTCTAGAGATTTCCTTCTGGATATAAGTGAGAGAGTCCAGAAGACACCCGCTGACAAAATTTGAGCCAAATCGATTCAAAAATAACAAAGTTAGATCGGCGGAAGCTTAGCTAAAATTCGTGTTGTGCGCCTGTAACGCGTCTCATGTGTCCCGTTCCTCGTTCCTCGTTCCTGGCATCACGCACCCTTAGTAGTAGGCGCTGCGATCAGTTGGGGAGGCAGGTAAGTTGGTATGTGGACAGGTAAGCAGGCTGATGAGTATGTAGACAAAGAGTACTTTTTGTTTCATATTAACTACTTTTTTTCTTACTGCTTATCATATCAAGTGATATTATCAGTTGGTAGATCAAATCGCTAAAACACTTTGTAGGCCGTACTTTTCGATAGGAAGGGACAGGGGAAGTGAATAACAAGTTTGTTACATACTGTTTAGCTTTAACTCTTTTACTTCTTACTGCTTATCATATCAAGTGATATTGTCAGTTGGTAGACCAAACTGCTAAAACACGTTCTAGGCTGTACTTTTCGATAGGAAGGGACAGGGGAAGTGAATTACAAGTTTGTTACTTACTGTTTAACATTAACTACTTTGGCAGGATTGTTCTATCCTGAAGTCTCATTCACTTGTGTACTTTCTTGCAAAATCAGATCGAGAGCTTCTTTATATCCGAAATTTATTGGCGATATTTCGGTGTGATGTAACACCTTTTTCAAGCCTGTAATAATCAAATACATAGCACACCTAATCAATTAGCAGGGTCGTAGTCAACAATCCAAGCACTAACCAAACTAGCCGCGATGCCAACTCTGCAAAAATGTTTTTAGGATTGCCAAAAATACACAGCTCGGACGAGCTCACCCTCTGCGACTCCCCGGTTCTATCAAATGAGCCAACAGTTATGGTGTGCACGGGAAGGATTACCCCAATGGATACTGTTATGTGATAAGGCGCAAAGCATCTATCATTTCATCCCTGTTGTTGATTTCGGGGGATAAGCGCCTTATCTCAAGAGCTTCCAACACTTTTCTTTCCAGAGGAGATTCCAGTGAGGCGTGCAAGACTGTAACTTTCACTGACGGAGGGCTTTCCAGAGCATGATGTTGTGTGCGATGCCGTGAAAAGCCATTGTTCGGGTATGCGTTGGGATTCCTTAGAGCTCGCAGATGTTCGTCAAGCCGTTTATGTAGTGGCCGCATGGTCTCTCCAACGTAATTTTGCGCACAGCCTTCGCATGTAATCATATACACAGTGCCCCGAAGTTGGCAGATTTTCTTCTCTGTGCAATATAGACAGCTGCGTCGACCGCATTTCTCTTCGTAAAGTCTCGGTGAAGTCAGAATTTGCTTCAAAGTCGGTGGTGGACGTAGAACGAGCTTTACTGGTAGTCCGGAACTCTTGACGATGTTGTTCAACATCCTAGCATGGTCCTCGTTTACATATGGCAGAACCAAGGAGATTCCGTTCACCATATAGAGTGGACTCCAAGACCTAGGATCTGCTGTCGTGTATCCGTTTTCTTCCAGTACTCGAGTGATCTTGTTGTTTACCCCCGGAGACTCGAATGAGCACGCTTTTTGCTTCGTCTTCTTCTTCTTATCGGCCACATAGAGCTTCTCCTTATAGGTGTAAAAAGGCAGCCACATCGCACGGGTTCGTCCACATATCCATAACTGTTAGAGAAGTCGGCCTTGCAGGACATGAAAATAAATGAAATGAATCGTGCCCTGGGTTGTGGCAGTCAGGACATTCGTCGGGGATCGACGAGTCGATTTTATGGACGAAGGCCTTGAGGTGTTTGGAGTGTCCACATCGTAGACCTGCCAGGATGACGCGTGTTCGTCTGGGTAGGTCCTTTTCGCTGTCATTGATCGGGGGTGGCACGTCACCAAGAAAAGGATTTAGGGGAGCACTGGAGAGGTATTCTCTGACGAATCGGGTGTGCTCCATTTGCAGTAGTCTTACGCGATTGAGCTCCGACGTCGCCCAACGTTGACGATCCAAGACAGAGACTGCAGCATGAAGTGGCGAGCGAATATGTCGGAAATGGGGACCAGATGTCAGTAATGGGAAATTAGGGTGTGTGGAATTCCTTACAATGCCAACATGGAACTGTTGCGACTGGAGTTGACAATGCTGCTTTACAGGAAGCAGCGAACATTCTTGATGTAGATGAGATACCAGTGTGGATCTAGGGCATCCAGTGATCACGCGTAGAGCAGTGTTCTGTGCACGCTGAAGTTTGCTCCAAGAGGCTTCCGACAGGTGTCTTGACCATATTGGGGCTCCATATTTCAGCACCGGCTGCACCATAGCCCTGTAGGTGGTTCGCAAAATTTCCTTAGATCTACCCCATGTAGTGCCTGCCAGCGAACGTAGAATGTTGTTACGTGTGTTGGCAGCAGCAGCTCGAATGCGTGTGTTTTCGTGAAAACGCAGTGACGGGTCCAGGAATACACCAAGTAGACGAGGGTGTTTTGATAAGGGCAGCATATTTCCTTCCCAAAGAATCTTGGGATGCAGCTTGTGTTCGGCAGTCGCTGTAGTGCACAAAGTGACGCTGGACTTGGTAGGAGAGACCTTTAGCTGCTTCGATTCAAGGAACTTGGCCAGACTGGCGAGGTATTTATTCATCTCAGCAGTGGCTCGATCGATGACAGGGTCAGTACAAATAATAGTGATGTCATCCGCATATAGACATAAGTGGATGTTTGACGACGGCTTCGGCACATCAGACAGATACAAAGAAAACAGACTGGGAGATAAAACTCCTCCTTGTGGAACGCCTGCCTTCAGGGGCACAGACTTCGATAAGTGTCCATCAAATTTCACACGAATGGAACGATTTTTGACAAAGTTATCTGTCCATCTTTTGCACCAGTCAGGAATAGTAGAGTCCAGGATCGATTTGGACAGCAGCGGAATACTGATGTTATCGAAGGCAGCGGTTAAGTCAACCGCCACGGCAATACTTCTACCAGCTGGAGGTTTCATGTTGAAGCCAGCAATTATGTGTTCGGTGATGGACGTGAGTGCCGTAATGGTAGAGTGGGCCTTCTTGAAGCCATGTTGATGCACGTTATGACGTAATGCTTCTTGGAGGTGCGGGTTGATGAATTTCTCCGCTAACTTAGCAATAGGGGATAAAAGGGAGATGGGTCGATGCGAAGTTGCTTGATCTTCTGGTTTGCCAGGCTTGAGGATCGGAAGAACAATTGCTTGCTTCCATCTGGCGGGGATGACACCTGTGCTGAATGACGAGTAGACTAGGTCACAAAGTAATTCAAGGAACTCTTCCGGCAAGTGCTTGAGATGGACGGCTGATACACCGTCGGGTCTCTCGGCTCGCGAGTTCTTCATGGACTTGATGAGGGAAGACATCCCAGAGGCAGTTATGGCAGGTACATCTTTTCGGCTGAGCTTCCTTATAGACCGGAGAGTGAGCCTGTTGGAACGATCACGGCGGGACTTCGCTGAAGCAAAGTGTTTTCCAAGTCGACATGCAGCCTTCAATCTGGACTCGAATTTCCCTGAAGGGAACTCAAGCATGTTGCGATCCGCTGCCATTTTCTTCCCAGATAACCGCTTAAGAATGCTCCAGGTCTTCTTTGCGTCAGTGGAGAAATTCAAGGATTCAGTGAACTCCATCCATCGCGTCCGTTTGTAATCATTCAGCCTTTTGGTGATCTCATCTGACAGTAGTTGAATGCTGGGATCTGCAGGGTTAGCTCGGCGCTTCTCGTCCCGTAATTCGATCAGCTCCAGGACGTCTTTGGGAACGTTAGGGTGAAACGTTCTAACGCGCCCTGTAGGAATTGCAGTTCTGGAGGCGTTGCATATGGCATCAACAATGAACTTGTCCTTCTCGTGAACGGAGCCGGTTAGCGGGTAGTAGGCTACCCGACTGAGTAACACCTCTTTAAACATGACCCAGTTGGCCTTACGGTAGTTGGTGTACAATTTGCTACGAGAGCCTATGAAAGGTGCCAGGTGACTGTTGAGAGACAAATCCGATGAAACACATATGGGTACGTGATCGCTGGCCATAGCTATAGCAGTGGACCAGTTACTGGAAACAGCAAGAGAGGATGATACAAAAGTGACATCCGGAGAGGACGGCCTGCCCGTGGAAGGAAGGCGAGTGGGGGTGTCCTCGTTAATGGCAACAAGATCACAATCCTCAGCGAAAAGCTCAAGTAGTTCCCCTCTGTCATCGGGATCTAGAGAGGAGAACCAGGATGTGGAGTGAGCATTAAAATCGCCAGCCATGACAACAGAAGACGATGGGAGGGCGGTGTGCACAGATTGCAAAAATGGAGTGGGGTCAAACGAATTGGGACATGAGGAGATTGGGGGAATATAAATATTAACAATATCTATAGGGCAACTTTGCTATACAACATGAACACCAATACATTCTACAACATTATGATTAGGGAGAGGTATAAGATGAGAAGGTATAGAGGTTTTTACAAACCTAGAGACGCCTCCACCATGAGATGTGCGAGGAAGGTGGTAAGACATATAACCGGGGAGGCGAGGTAGGGAGGATGTTGGGCTAAGTTTAGTCTCCTGAAGGAGAATGATATCTGGACGAAAGCGTTCAATGTACAATGTGAGCTCAGCAAGTTTGGCACGCAGGCCATTGATATTGAGTTGAAAAATGTCTAGACTATGAAGAGGAACATTAGGGGGAGAGTTAGAGCAAGAAGTACAACAGTAAGCGTCAGTGTAATCATTATAGCTGGTTAACCCCGAACATTTGAGGTGTACCCAGCCGAGGCAACCACCGCACTGGACGCTTGCATGTTGAGCCGACAATCCACAATTACAACAGGGATATCGTGGAGTCTTGCTGCGTGGCCCTGGGTTCCTCTCAATGCCGGCTCGCAACAGTAGAATGCGAAGGAGTGCGGCAGCCAGCCATTCGCACTCCCATACAGAAAAAACTCCTCTTGGAGTTGTTGATGCCCGTTTGATGAGTCTCCTTGATCTTGATAGTCGACCCCACAGATCCACCACGCGTAGGTTGAGCATCTCGGATCCTGCTTCGTCTTCATGAGGTTCTTCACGACGTTCTTCTTCATGGAAGAGGGTGTGCACTCCGAGAGTGAAGCATCATGTTTTTCGACATGGGTTTCTTGTACCATAAGTACTCCTTGATGCCATGACTGATTCGAACTTCAGAGTTGAGAAATGGTAAGTATCCGTTTTCGCCAGGGTATTCGGCTGTGAACTGGATGTTCGGATCATACGAGTTCAGATTCCTGAGCATTACGTGTAGTGCTGAGGTAGTAGATCCTACGACGAATACGTCATCAATGTAGCGTTTGTAAAATAGGATCTCGTTGACAAGGGACGCTCTCTCTATCTTGTTTAGGTAGACAATCGCCAACAGTGGTGCGATTCTTGATCCCATGGCGAGACCGCGTTTTTGACAATAGAATTCTCCGTCGAACTTGAAGATGTTGCATCTTAATGTAGCTCCGAGGAGCTCTCGAACATCTTGTTCTTCTAATCCAAATGTATGAATTTCGTTCTGGTGTTCACTGAGAAGCTCAAGTATTGCTTCCACTGCTTCATCGTTGTTTACATTCGTATAGAGAGCCACCGCGTCAAAACTTGCGTAACTGGTGTCATCAGGAATTTCAAAGGTATTCAGGGCAGATAGAAATTCTTCTACATTG
The DNA here is from genome assembly GCA_029168955.1 of Aplectana chamaeleonis. Lineage (NCBI taxonomy): Eukaryota > Metazoa > Nematoda > Chromadorea > Rhabditida > Cosmocercidae > Aplectana > Aplectana chamaeleonis. The sequence continues at coordinate 230,662 of JAPDOI010000757.1, forward strand.
GCGATATGAGCGGTGACATGACGTAATAGTGGCGAAAGAAGTTTAGCTAGAAACCAACTTATACGATCTGACGGCCCTCCACAAGATGAGACTATCGGTCTAGTTTTGATATCATCTTCATCAACATCACGTAAATTTGTTCCTTCGGTGAATTTATGAGTCTTCACCATTGCGTAGTATGTTGGCATTGTCGGGGTTGTCAGTGTGAAGCGTTTCACGGTGTTCGGCTACATTATCTTGCTCAGTATCCGTTGCACTGCCTGCCGGAGTTCATTGGATACATTTTCGAAGTTACGTTGAGTAGACTTTTCGTATATTCCTGTGTCAGATAAGCATTTTCGGCTTATTCGTTTGTCCATGACCTGCGTCATAACCACAAAGTCGCCACCTTTGTCGCTCACGCTGTAGCGGAGTTAATTACGTAAAGAAAGGAGCTTTCTCAATCCTCGTTTTTCCCTGAGGTTCGATGCACGGTCGTGCTGTCTTTGTGGTAAATATGCTTCATTTAGATCAAACTAGCCTAGCTAGCCCAGGTTCTAGTGATCTTGCTGGTCCTGGTGATGTTATTGATGTTCGCGGGAAAGGCATGGAGGCGGTAAAGGAATGTAATCGATCCATCACGGTAGGGCTTGACTGTTCACGCCATCGAAGCTGATACGCGAATTTGTAGAAGCCGCACATTGCTGTATTATGGACTTCTCGATTAATTCCGGTAGCGATCGCAAACGATGGTCCAAGATTCAACACCGCTTCCATTTCTTCGTCTACTTTATCGGTTCCTATTATCGAGCACCGTTTAGGTGGGACCGCCCGCGGGTTAATAAAGTGCTGGTTTGAAGATGACGAGATGGATAGTAGATGGTTAAACTTCTCCTCGAGGTTCCTCTTTTCTCGTTCACGAATTAGAAACGCGATGGATTCGTCATATACTACGCAAGCCTGATGGCATGCAACATATTTAAGGAGGATAGTAAACGTATTCCGGCAAAAATTGTATCGGCGTTGCTGGATTTTCAAGTATGGCAGGATTGTTCTATCCCGAAGTCTCATTCACTTGTGTATTTTCTTGCAAAATCAGATCGAGAGCTTCTTTATATCCGAAATTTATTGGCGATATTTCGGTGTGATGTAACACCTTTTTCAAGCCTGTAATAATCAATTACATAGCACACCTAATCAATTAGCAGGGTCGTAGTCAACAATCCAAGCACTAACCAAAAACTAGACGCGATGCCAACTCTGCAAAAATGCTTTTAGGATTGCCAAAAATACACAGCTCAGACGAGCTCACCCTCTGCGACTCCCCGGTTCTATCAAATGAGCCAACAGTTATGGTGTGCACGGGAAGGATTACTCCAATGGATACTGTTATGTGATAAGGCGCAAAGCATCAACCATTTCATCTCTGTTGTTGATTTCGGGGGATAATTAACTACTTTACTTCTTACTGCTTATCATATCAAGTGATATTATCAGTTGGTAGATCAAATCGCTAAAACACTTTGTAGGCCGTACTTTTCGATAGGAAGGGACAGGGGAAGTGAATCGCGTGAGTGAATTGGTAGATCAAATCGCTAAAACACTTTGTACATATGTAAACTCTGGTACCGCCATAGTGACCTGTTGATTTCGATCAATACCAGCAGCGGAGCGGTGGGCCTCGGTGAAATATAACTAGTGATAAGGAGGTTCCGACAAAAAAGCCACCGCTCCGCGCTGTGATAATCGAAATCAACAGGTCACTACGGCGGTACCAGAGTTTACATAAGTACATAGGGCATCTGATGACGTCATCAGCATGTCATCTAAAGTACATAGGGCATCTGATGACTTCATCAGGGTGTCATGTAAAGTACATAGGGCATCCGATGACGTCATCAGGATGTCATGTAAAGTACATAGGGCATCCGATGACGTCATCAGGATGTCATGTAAAGTACATAGGGCATCCGATGACGTCATCAGGATGTCATGTAAAGTACATAGGGCATCTGATGACGTCATCAGGATGTCATGTAAAGTACATAGGGCATCCGATGACATCATCAGGATGTCATGTAAAGTACATAGGGCATCCGATGACGTCATCAGGATGTCATGTAAAGTACATAGGGCATCCGATGACGTCATCAGGATGTCATGTAAAGTACATAGGGCATCTGATGACGTCATCAGGATGTCATGTAAGGTACATAGGGCATCTGATGACGTCATCAGGATGTCATGTAAAGTACATAGGGCATCTGATGACGTCATCAGGATGTCATGTAAAGTACATAGGGCATCTGATGACGTCATCAGGATGTCATGTAAAGTACATAGGGCATCCGATGACGTCATCAGGATGTCATGTCAAGTACATAGGGCATCTGATGACGTCATCAGGATGTCATGTAAAGTACATAGGGCATCTGATGACGTCATCAGGATGTCATGTCAAGTACATAGGGCATCTGATGACGTCATCAGGATGTCATGTAAAGTACATAGGGCATCTGATGACGTCATCAGGGTGTCATCTAAAGTACATACGGCATCTGATGACGTCATCAGGGTGTCATCTAATGTACATAGGGCATCTGATGACGTCATCAGGATGTCATGTAAAGTACATAGGGCATCTGATGACGTCATCAGGGTGTCATGTAAAGTACATAGGGCATCTGATGACGTCATCAGGATGTCATGTAAAGTACATAGGGCATCTGATGACGTCATCAGGGTGTCATGTAAAGTACATAGGGCATCTGATGACGTCATCAGGATATCATCTAAAGTACATAGGGCATCTGATCAGGTCATCAGGGTGTCATGTAAAGTACATAGGGCATCTGATGACGTCATCAGAATGTCATGTAAAGTACATAGGGCATCTGATGACGTCATCAGGACGTCGTGCCAAGGTCGTGCCAAGTGCATAAAGCATCTGGTGACCTCATCAGGACGTCGTGCCAAGGTGGTGCCAAGTGCATAGGGCATCTTCTGACGTCATCAGGACGTCGTGGAAAGTGAGTAGCGCTTCATTTGTAGCGTGCGCAACAAGTTTGTTGCTCTCTGATTAGTATAGCAATCCGTGCTATTCGAAAAATATTGAAGATTTTCCGGGGATATTACTTCGTAATATCAATAAAAAGTGAACAATTCTATCAAAAAGGGGTCTTCCAAGCAAAAGAGGTTCGGTTGGCGTCAGAAACGTTCCAACAAAAAGGGAACAATAGGTAAGTAGAATGAGGAGAGTCTACAAAAAGTGAACAATATTTTCTGAGACTGATTTTCCTGGCCGATACTTCTTAACAGCAAAAACAAACCGTTGTGGTATTTCACGAGGGGGAGTTCAATGGTTTCCAAGAATGGACTTCAATTCTTTGACGAGATTATAAGAAAATACTCTCATTAGATGCTGCACTTTGGTTTTGCTTCTCGTAGCAGCTGGAGCTAACCGTCCGTCTGTGTTTTTGGCATCATCTTCTATTCTGATGGTAAGTATTAGGTTTACATGCACATACTTTTTAACGGTTCTCGTGTAGTCAAGACCATTTTGGAACCACAGAGTGCTTCCGTGTAGAACACCGCAACGCTTTTTTTTGCTGTTAAGAAGTGTCGGCCAGGAAAATCAGTCTCAGAAAGTATTGTTCACTTTTTGTAGACTCTCCTCATTCTACTTAGCTATTGTTCCCTTTTTGTTGGAACGTTTCTGACGCCAACCAAACCTCTTTTGTTTGGGAGGTTTTAGCTTATTCTGAGCGCTTTTCTTCGCTGTTTTTTCACTATTCGATAGCTCGCGACCGAACAATCCCATTTTTTAGTCGAACTCGGATATGCTATTCATCGTGAACACTGCCTTCAATGATTTATTCAATTCTTAGTTGAAGATTAGAGCCGTCCTTTTTATTAAAGTCCCTTTCTTTGGAGGCTGAAAAAATAAAACCCCGTTATTTACCCATTGGATGGGTCTCTGTTCTGAGCCAGGCCAGTTAGCCATTCTTAATTTTTTACGCAATCTATAACAGGTTTCAAGAAATAGTGTTCTGGTGACCTAAAACATAGTCTCGGTGAATGGGAGCTGGAGGAAATTACGCGTTCCTCTACTCTGATATGTTTCTGCTGTACCGGCTGGTTTCTGCGTGACGTGGTCAGTCCGCATCTTCACCGATGTGTACCGTCCCAATAACCAGCCTGTACATTTGTCACGGTACTCAATAACAGTTCGAACAAATCAATCATCGCAGGCACTAGAATCGCGACGTCAATCGATAGTAAGGCATCGTTTATACTTCCCGCTGCGGAGCGGCGCGGCATATTACATTCGTGTTATGTTGATCAGGCGGCGCGGCCCTATCTATATTACAGATTAGCTCTTTACCGCGTCGCCCAGCGGTGGAAGTGTAGACGTCTGAAACATCGCGCCTGATATATTTTTTTGCACTATCGAGTGACTTCTGATTCTCCCTCACCATATCTGCCCGAAAATTTCGACTATTTTTAGAAGGCTGCTTCCAGACATAACTCGGACCTGACCTTTTTTTTTCTCGGATCAGGCAAAAGTTACCAGCTTTGTTAAAACGAAATATCCATGCTGTCTTCGCGGGTTTGTGCGTTGCGAAGGTTAGAGACTGTGAGATAGCGCGGATGACGGAGGGAGCCGCATCGCACGCGCGATGGGTGATGAAAATTTGGTTTTAACACGGAATAAGCCGACTTCACAAGTTTTTGACTTCCTCAAAACATCATGAAAAGAAAGGGTTTCGCGCGTAGAAATGTGGATTGCGTGCTGGAGAAACTCAGAAATTCCCGGTGTGACATATTGTATTAAAAGTGTACTATGATCGGCAGGTTCTCATTCGAGTATGGCTTTCAATGTTCTTTTCAGACAGAATGTGGGTGTCATTTCACATTGAAGTTGGAGAATATGTTCCGCGACAAGGAACTATGGATCACTCAAGCAAATGGTTTTAGGGAATATCGCGAATCGTCATCGGTAATTCTTAATTCCGTTTCTTAAACCGCATTTTTATTAAACAGCGGATATCATCGGGTTATACCAGTCGCGTCTGTAGCTAGCCTCTTTTCTATCCTTCTACGCGTTTTTTTTTTCAAAATCTAAACGCGCCTCTGTTTTTTAGCAGACATACGATTGCAACAAAAGCGTTTGCTTGATGAAGAGACTACCTTTTTATACAGTGCGTTTCATAATAATAGCGTCACCCTCCAAAACACCGGAATCAAGGTCCACACAAACTTTATTTGGATGGCATGGTTACCATTGATCTCAGCGCACCTGAAAACCCTTCTTCGCAAAATTGTACAGAAAAATATGAAGAAACACGAATTATCCGGTACTTCACCATCAAAATGACCGTTTCTTAATTATAGCGACATTTTAATTATCCAACTATTTATCAAAGAATAAAAACTTTACAAAACACTTTAATAGTCTATCACTCCTCCACGCCTAGAAATGATCTGGAAAACTCGTTTCGGCATGGAGTCCAATCGTTTAAACAGCCTGTGTCCAAGTTGCTCCAGGCATTGATTACGGCTCTCTTGAGTTTCTCAACTAACTCGTACGTCTTGGCTCCACCGTATATTCGACGAATCGAGATGCCCCAGATATTTTTGATGGGGTTTACGTCGGGGGAACATGCTGGCCAGTTCATAACGGTAACATTATGCTCCTCCAACCACGTCTTAGTGGAGCGACATGCATGTATTGACGCGTTGTCTTGCTGGAAAACGAGACCGTCATGCTGAAGTCGGGCAAGCTCAGGCAGGAAGCAGGTCCGCAAGACCTCTTGGTAGTCGGTGGAATTGATTCGAGTGGAAGTGAAATCGATCTGAAGCGTACCGCCTTCATAGAAACCACCCCATACCATGAGACTGCCACCACCACAGTTCCGTTTGGCGAAGTACTTTGGCTCCTTGCGGAGATCTCGCCAGTAGTGTGTATATTCCTCGGGTCCATGCAGATTAAACTTTTCTCGTCCGAAAAAAATCACCTAAACACAATCTTCTCTCCGGAGAAACCTCAGTTGAATTACCGCTTACCAAAGACCAGTCAGTCGCCAAATTCTTTTTGACGAATTGAAGTCGTGCAGCCTCTTGCGACTCAGAGGTGAGGTGCTGAACGTATCCGAGAGTGCTTGATGTTCAGGTTGCTTTTCATCGCCCTCCACACTGTCGTCTCGGATACCGGCGCCGAAATTGCAGCCCGGACATCATATACCGTGATGGCCAAGTTCGATACAAGCCGTCCTAATCTGCTTTCGTCCTGACCAGAAGGCTTTCTGGGTCTCCCAGAACCTTTCCTAGAACCATACAACTCAAGATCATGCAGAAATCGGTAAACAGTGACCCGGTGACGACGAATTATCTCTGAAATCCGTCTAGCGCTAAGGCCGGCCTTGTGCTGCACAGAATATGGCTCTTCTCGCTCTCAGAGAGTACTGTACCATGCGCCATAATCGGAATATGTTAAGAATTAATGCCTCTTTTTATACCATACTTGAAACGGGAAATGTTATGAGGAATTTACGAGAATAGCATTTCCATTGTAAAGTGTCCTGTCTCTTTATAGTTTTCTGTCAAATTTCGCAAACGGTTTTCAGGTGCGCTGAGATCAATGGTAACCACTCCGTCCAAGGAAAGTTTGATTGGGCCTTGAAATCGGTGTTTTGGAGGGTGTCGCTATAGTTATGAAACGCACCGTATTTATGTTTAATTGTTCGGCCTATGATATTTTGTGAGAAGGAAGAGGCGGCAGTAGACTGAATCTGTACGTAATTCTTGGAAATTTGTGGTTAGAAGTTGCTAGCTGCTAGGATTCTAACGGGACATGTTTGAAAATTGAAAGACCAAGTTACGACAATTATTTATGGAATCCTCTCTATCTCGCTTTGCCTTTTTCCGTGTGAATCAGTGTGCCCATGGCGTCGCAAATGAATTCGGATACAATGGTAGCTTTCTACTAAACATCTGAAATTGTGTGCTCGCACCCTGAACATTTTTTGCTCAATTCTCCGCGTTCGGACGTTCTTTTTTATTCTTCACAGAATAACACTTAACCAGTTATAGAACACTCGAGGATCTGGGCTGATGGACATCTCTGTGCGAGTTCTAACCGCAGGTATATGGCCTACTCAAAGTGTTCCTGTCTGCATATTGCCCCCAGCGTGCGGCATCGCATTCGATGTAGGTGTATGGCCATTATTTCCAATTCGCTTCACAAATGATTGTTTGGTTCTGTTCCAGGCGTTTTGCAACTTTTATGTTAGTAAGCACAATGGACGAAAGCTCACCCTCAATACTATGCTAGGAACGGCCGATGTTAAGGCTGTGTTCTATGGTGGTGGATCCACGCTAACGCGGAAGGTATCCTAGTTTTATGATTTCATTTGTTGATGGATAGTACACATCCTATCCTTCATTTCCGAGCTGCTCGCAGTCGTATTATCGCAATCGTAAATGCGAAGCGGTTGTTTTTCGAAAAAATCAACTATGAAAATGAAGAAATCGTTCTCAAAACCGCACCACTTCCATGATAGTGAAGCACAACCCTGCGAGTAGCGGGGAAAATTGAGGATACGTTTGATCTTAACAGCTTTTCAAATATCATTCTGTATGATTCCAAATCCTTACACCCAAAATGCGTCAATTTCCAAATGGTTCAATGAACGACTAACCGGAAAAGCGTAATTCTCGAATTAGTTAGAATTCACTTGAACTCATAGGCTGCTTATCTGAATAGCTAGAAGGTTAAGGCATGGCGCTATGATTAATCCGTGAGAGCTGCGGCCCCCTCCCTTCAGTTTAGAAATTCGTGCGGCCCCTTCTCCCCTAGCTAGAAAGTTGGTGCCCCCCCCCCTAAGTGGTTTTTCTCATTTTACGGGGTACCAGTTTTATTGGATACACTTTCATTGAGTGTGCTGTTTGACGAAAAAATCTTGTCTTATCTTCCGTTTTTTTTTTCTTTTTGAAAGTCGCTATAAGTTCAGCACTTAATAAACCTCCATTTAAAGGTAGGGTTCGCGATTTAAAAAAACGGGTAATATGTTATCCTCATAAGAAGGTAGATCTGGTCATCACAACAGTGAAAGTAAGTGAAAAGCAGGGGAGAAGCGGTAAGGAAGAGCTTAGAACAGCCAATTACCGGGTGTCTGCTCGCCCCCAATCAACGAGACCTGTAAAGACGTGTTGCGTCTTTTATATTGATATTAAAATAGTAGTCTCTTGGGTTAGCTGGCAACTAATTCAAGAGCAAAATAATATACGGCTTTATGATGGCCAGATCTACCTTCTCATGAAGATAACAAGTTTTCATCGCGAACCCTGCCTTTGAAAAACTCCTCGGCTGGTAAAAGTGCATAGAAAATCGCAGCAAGTCTTAGTTATTGTGAATTGTTAGGTTTGAGTGTCGTCATCTTTCAAAAGCAGGTCCCTGGATTTGCGTGTCCGTATAGTCCAAATCGTGTAAGCATTACGGTGGATATTGTTTGGAGGTTGTCTGCTGCGTATTTGGTGTTAATTAGAGCAGTTGAGGTGACCGTGAACAAATTTAGAAAGAGGTTCTCCACCTTATTTTCTGGTAGTGATTACGTGGTCAGGGGCCTTCATTTGGGGATAGAGGAGACCAGTTCGAAGAACTTTTGCTTATTTGAGTTGGTTTGTACAGTTTTGTCTTGATTTTCATATCATAATGGAGCTACCGTTTCAGTCGGAACCTGAAGTGCGCAAAGAAGAAAACAAAATTCTTATGGTCAACACTCATCAAATGGTTATCTTGATGTGTTTCAATTGTCAACCGCGCCTCACCTTCCAGTCCCTGGTGGTACGTTGTGCAAAATATGGGGTGATCCATTATAGTTATCGTTTCCCATTTATTGTTAATTGCTCCTTGCTGAGGCGAGTGATTTATTGAAGCGGTAAGCACGAGGTGCGTTCACAGTTGTTTGTGAGATTGCGAATGTCGAGGTTGCTAAATACCACTATTGCTTGCTTACGAATAGTGTTGTTGTTCTTTTTTTGTCTATACTGGTGCCCGTGGGTACCTTTGGATAGTCTGCATTTCTGCCTTAGGATATGTCCACCAATGGTTTAGTTCAGCGTCACCAGGCCAACTATTTTGAGATGGGGTAGAAGAGAATTCGGTAAGCAGTTGTTTTCAAAGATTGATCGGAAAGAAACCTCTGATGAAAGCTGTTGTGAACGTTGTTTATGGCGACTTTGACAGGCTTGTCTGGTTTGTACTCTGAGAGTTTTGGGCCGAAAAATATCCCACCAGGCTCCAGACCGGCTCCTGGCGGTCTATATTTTGCCTTTTCGCGAATGAACCTAGAAATAGCCGAACACTAGCCGAGATATAATGAGAAGTAACCAAAAATAACCGATACGCGGCCGGCACAACTATACGCGACGCTGCAGTCACAGAGCCGCCACCCGGGGCTGCCAACTGTTGGGCAGGGCCTCTACAGGCTGGGCGGGGTCCAGGTACTTTAAACAAGAGTAATCGAACCGACGTCGGTGCTGACATCTGAATCATGACTTAGGAATGCGTCGTATACTTCCCTGGAAAGCATTATTAAGGCTAAGCTAATTCACGGTGAGAATTATTTGGCGGCTATTTCTCAGCTATATGGCGGCAACCAGCTATTTCCCGGCTATAACAATGAAATCAGGCATTTCGCGGCTATTTCTCGGCCAAAACAACCATAGTGACAGAGCGATCACGTCGTTGGAAGGAGAAAAAAACGAGTCAAAATTACTGTATTTGAGCAAACCTGAGTCTTCGAGCTGTGGAACACCACCCCCCTCCCTGGCTCGCGAAACCCCGTCTTCTGATTCGAGCGCTCTCAGATTGGTTGCTCGTACGCGGACATTTCTGGTCGTATTTGACGCTTTCGATGGCGCTAAAGTTGTGGGAGATTTATGTCGATGTGCGCTTTTATCTCAAGTACATTCACTAGTCTGCATGCTGCCTATATTCAATGAAGTCTGTTTTGAAAGCTTGTTTGAATATTTCCGTGCCGATCCAAGTCTGTTTTGAAAGTTGGATAAAAACTGGAAAGCGAGCGAGGATTGAACGAGGATCTATTTAAGTATGTATTAGGTTGAGGAATAAGTTTCTGCGCTTTTGCAAATTTCACCCCGTTCAGGAAATTGCGCAAACAGGTTTTGGTGCTATTACTCAGATAGAGACACACTTTCCGCGGTACCACTAGCCGACGTCCCGTAACCCCTCCCGCGGAAGACCAATAAAACGGTCGCGGGCAGTCGGCAGCGCCGTTTCGTTGACTGCCCGTACACAGTGAACAAGCACTCTGCGGCCCTTCTGCCACCGCCTTACGGCTAATCTGATGACTGACCGAAGACAGTCCTTAAATAGTTCGCGGCACATTCAGAAATCACCCTTTAGGTAAAGGTCTAGTAAAACAAATTTCAAAAATCCGCTTCTGGGAATTTCATCCTGAACTGCTCTTGAGAAGTAAGGAGTGAGCTTATACGGGGAAGCTTCCTAACCCCACTGGTCCTTGCAGTCTTCCCATTCGCAGATGCCATTAACGGACAGTGGCTCACCTGCCCAAGACCAGCGTCGCACACAGCGCGGGTTTTGGAAAGAGTCTCAACACAGCGTTCTTTGCTCAGCAATCGTTCATTAACTCCACTCTAGTGGGTGGTGCAATGATGATTCCAATGTGGGAATCGATGAGTGAGTGTTCGATGATCCCCAGGAATAGCCAACTGCCGGCCGACACTCCGCGGAAAGACGGGAAAGCCTCTTTCTCCGCGGAAAGCGGGGCGCTGTGCCACGCCCACAAAATTGGAGCCGCGCGAAGTCGACTAGCCCGACTTGGCCCGCGGGAAGTGGACTGTTTTTATCTGAGTATCTAGCACTTGGAGGGGTCAAACATTCAATAAATCGTGGCTATATTATTGCTCCAATAGAAATCAAAAATAGCATGTGAATTATTTAGACTTGGACCACACGCTGCCGTAACCGTGATGGGCCATATTATTTATTGGCAGTTATTGAAAACTGCTGGAATTAATTCGCATCCTCGAGTGACAGCGAATTTCCCCTCCCTCCCTCCGGGGTGTTAAAGGCAGCGTACACGCTCGCAAGCATAGTCGAGATAACAGCATAGATAGGTCCACGCGGCCCGTACTATGTCGTCAACGACGTTTGAAGCGCTGAAAACTGTCCAGGATGACAATATTTGACAGTGTTTGAGCAATCTTGCCTTCCACGCCCGTATTCTCACACCCCTTCGAGTAACAGAATGAGAATCGATACTTTTGAAAACGTGTGATAATTGAGAGTGATAGCACCATCAAGTGGGAGTGCACGAGAGAAATAGCTTGGCTTACTTGAGCATAACATGTCTGCATACCTATTGAATCTCGTCCACTTTCAAGAATGCCGCTCTACTTTGGCTGACCTCTTGAAACGGAGGACTTTATCAGTGCACAAACATGTTATATTGAGGTAAATCGAATTTTTTTCTCTACTGCACTCCCTTTTTATAGCGCTATCATTCTAAGTTATCACATGTTTTCTCAAGTATCGATTCTCATTCTGTTACTCGAAGAGGTGTGAAAATACGGGCGTGGAAGGCAAGATTGCTCAAACATTGTCAAACATTGTCATCCTGGACAGTTTTCAGCGCTTCAAACGTCGTTGACGACATAGTACGGGCCGTGCGGACCTATCTATGCTGTTATCTCGACTATGCTTGCGAGCGTGTATGCTGCCTTTAAGGTTTGTTCGGTTATAGTGAAATCCTCATACGGCTAGTGTTCTTGAGACCGCATCCCTCAAATTGCGCTTCCCCCCCCCCTCCCCCCCCTCTCCTCCCCGGGTTTCTATAAAGAGCAAATGAACAAAGTCGTGCAGCTCAGACCCATCAATGGACATACTTCTCCAGTAAGAATTCAGGAGGATACCTTTCCGTGCCTCTCCTTTTCGTCTTTGGCAGACGGAAAAAATCTTTAAGTTGGCAGACGGAATAAATCTTTAAGATACTGTGTCCAACTATTGTTTATCTTCACTTTTTCTGTTTTCAGAACCATACGAATATTACCGAGAGAGAACTCAAACGCAACTTACAGTCGCATGCTATGGGCAAGCCCACTCAGAGAGTTCTGTGCAGGAAGGGAAAGGGAAAGGATATAGGTACATTACAAATTATACCCACTTTATTTACTCTATTTATGCGCTGCGCGGTCTGCTGTGCAAATATTTTTTCATGCTTCACACTGTTGTGTTTCAGATGCCCAAGATGAATTCTCTGTCAATGACAATTTCCAGTCAAAATTAACTCGTATCAAAGTGCAGCTTGTGACGTTCAAAGGAGAATCCGAGCCTGAGAAGAAGGAAACAAGAACCAAGGTCACTAAACTTCCTGTATTAAGGATTTCTTGTTTTTGTTTGACTGCTTCCTGCAACTTAGAAAATCGCCGCGTTCAATGCGTGTGGAGTAGGCATTCAACTCGAGTGACCACACCCATCGAAATGCTCTCGCAGGGGTACCTGCTGCAAACAGCAGCGCGTGCTGCATACCTGTATCGCAGGAGCATGTGCTGCAAAATTTAATCGCAGGAGCGCGTGCTGCAAGATAGTCCAGCGTTATTGTAGCAGCACGCGTCGCGGCGGGCTCGCCGAGCACCATCTGCGTCCGCCAACGGTTCGACGAGGTCTCCAGCGGCTGGGCGGACCAATTACCGCAAACTTGGGAAACTGAACCTGCGACGCTGCTGACGCCTGAGTTACGCCTCAGGAGTGCGTCGTACTGTGCTTCTCTGGGCTAAATTCCGGTCCGCAATTGCGTCTCGACATGCTTTGCGGCCGCGCGCTTTCGAGTCGGAAGAGTTTCCAGCGACGTAGCCGCCGATCTTTTGACTCTAGGTGGGTTTTAGAAACTGGAAACTAAACAAAATTAGAGAAAACTGTATAAAAAAACCATATCGGGTCGGATTTCGCGCTGGAAACTCGGCTGATTCGAGCGCGTGCGGCCGCAAAGCGTGTCGAGACGCAATTGCGGACCGGAATTTGGCTCAGATAAACACAGTATGCTTTCCTTTTTTTTTGGAAAATCGTTTTGTCATCGAGTTGAATGTGTATGAGGCACGCAGTGAACGTCTTATTTGTTGGGGCACGTGCTATATTTTGAAACACAATAGGAGCACGTGCTCGTTTAGCAGCGCGTTCCCTGACTGTACTCGAAACCGCATTGTCTTTGAGTTGAATGCATATTCGACGCGCATTGAATGCGGCGTATTTTTGAGAAATCATTCGTTTGATTCATGTACAATTGTCTCGCGATTTTTTTTCCTTTCTTGCTTAGGTCAAACAAATCCTTTATCTCTTTGAACTTTCTTTCGCATTTATTGAGGAAATACTTCTGCACACTCCAGTGTTCAGGTGGAGGATGACAGAAAGCATGAAATTGAAGCGGCTATTGTTCGCGTAATGAAGTCTAGGAAAGTTTTGGATCATAACAATCTTATCACTGAGGTGAGTTCCGAACCATGTCTTGTTACCATTTCTAGACAGATATCCAAAACGTTTACACGTTATCAAAAATGAAAGGTTGAATAGCCTCCTGGTCGCCTCATTTTATAGCAGGCGAATCCACATCCAGGTCTCCTTCAACCTCCTCAGACACTCTTATCTGTGTTCTGCCGGACTGCTGTTGTTTGTGCTGGTCTCGCGGCAAACGTCAGCTGTTTTGGGTTAAACAGAGAGTATTTCGGAGAAATCGGGTCACGCGGCACTGTGCGTGCCACTTTCGAAGTTGCAGCAATATATGGAAAGATGAAGGAAGCCCGGCTGAGATGGTTTGGACATGTTCAACGAAAAGACGCTAGGTCCGTGGCCAAAACTGCACTCAGCTTGCAGGTGGCTGGTGTTAGGCCGCGAGGTAGACCGACAACGCGCTGGCTCGATCGCGGGAAAACCGACATGGCTGAGGCACGACTCACTTCGGATGACGCAGCTGACAGGAATAAGTGGAGGACAAGAACCAAACAAGCGGACCCTACGTCGACGTGGGACAAACGCTAGGAAGAAGAAGAATAGAAAGTAATTCGGAGAAAAACAGGCATTAAAGAAAGTGCCGAAGACCGATGTCTCGGAATAAACGGCGGATACGAGATGCTCAACCTACGCGTGGTGGATCTGTGGAGTCGACTACCAAGATCAAGGAGACTCATCAAACGGGCATCAAAAATTCCGCGAGGAGTTTTTTCTGTATGGAAGTGCGAATGGCTGGCTGCCGCAATCCTTCGTATTCTACTACTACGAGCTGGCATTGAGAGGAACCCAGGGCCACGCAGCAAGACTCCGCGATATCCCTGTTGTCACTGTGGATTATCGGCTCAACACGCGAGCGTACAGTGCGGTGGTTGCCTCGGCTGGGTACACCTCAAATGTTCGGGGTTAACCAGCTATAATGACTACACTGTCGCTTATTGTTGTACTTCTTGCTCTAACTCTCCCCCTAGTGTTCCTCTTAATAGTCTAAACATTTTTCAACTCAATATCAATGGCCTGCGTGCCAAACTTGCTGAACTCACATTGTACATTGAACGCTTTCATCCAGATGTCATTCTCCTTCAGGAGACAAAACTTAGCCCAACATCCTCCCTACCCCGCCTCCCCGGTTACACGGTTACACGTCTTACCACCTCCCCCGTACTTCTCATGGTGGTGGCGTCTCTACTTTTGTAAAATCTTCCATTCCCTCACACCTCATTGCGCTCCTCACTGACAATGACGTTGAGTGTATTGGTGTCCATATTGTATTGCAGTTGCCCATTAGATGTTGTTTAATATTTATATGCCCCCATCCACCACTTGTCCCAATTCGTTTGATCCTACACCATTTTTGCTTACTGTACACTCTTCCCTCCCATCGTCCTCAGTTATTATGGCTGGTGATTTTAATGCACACTCTCGTCCTTTTTCTCCTCTCTAGGTCCCGATGATAGAGGCGAGCTACTTGAGCAGTTTGCGGATGATTGTGATCTTGTTGCTACTAATGAGGACGCCCCTACTCGTCTCCCGAGCACGGGCAGGCCCTCTTCGCCAGATGTTACTTTCGTCTCCTCCTCTCTGGCTGTATGTTGTAACTGGTCCACTGCTGTTGTCATGGCCAGCGATCATGTGCCAATATGTGCTTCACTGAATTTGTCTCTTAATAGTCATCTCGCACCCTTCTCAGGCTCACGTAGCAAATTGTATACTAATTATGGTAAGGCTAATTGGGTCCTGTTTAAAGAGGTGTTACTCGGTCGGGTAGCCAACTATCCGCTCACCGGCTCTGTGCACGAGAAAGAGAAGTTTGTCGTTGATGCCATATGCAATGCCTCTAGAACAACCATTCCTACAGGACGAGTGAGAACATTTCACCCTAACGTTCCGAAGGAAGTTCCGGAGCTGATCGAACTACGAGATGAGAAGGGTCGAGCCAACCCCGATGACTCGAGCATTCAACAACTGTCTGACGAGATCACCAACTTGCTCAAAAATCACAAGCAAAAGCGATGGCAGGAGTTTACCGAGTCCATTAACTTCAAGACTGACGCCAAGAAAACATGGCGTGTTCTCAAGAAGCTTTTAGGAAAGAAAATGTCAACGGATCGAAACATGCTGGAGTTCCCTCCAGGTAGATTCGAGTCTGGATATGGTGCGGCCTGTCGGCTTGGGAAACTCTTTGCCTCGGCGACGTCGCGCCATGATCGTTCTCACAGAAGAACTCTCCGGTCCATAAGGAAACTCAGTCGTCACGATACACCTGCAATAACTCTCTCTACTATGTCTGCCCTCATCAATTCCTTGAAGAACTCCAGGGCTGAGGGACCCGACGGCATCTCAGCTATCCATCTGAAGCATCTGGCAGATCAATTCCTCGAGTTACTAAGCGATCTTGTCTGCTCGTCGTTCAGTACTGGTGTGATTCCCGCAAGGTGGAAGCAAGCCATCGTCCTACCGATCCCGAAGCCAGGAAAGCCTGAGGACAAGGCAACCTCTCATCGACCCATATCCCTATTGTCCCCTATTGCTAAGTTACCGGAGAAGATCATCTGTCCGCATCTCCAAACCGCACTCCTACATAATGTGCATCAACATGGCTTCAAGAAGGCTCGCTCCACTATTACCGCACTCAAGTCGGTTACGGAACACATAATTGCCGGTTTCAATAGCGAAGCTCCCGCTGGTAGAAGCCTGGTCGTCGCAGTTGATCTGACAGCCGCTTTTGACAATGTCAGCACTTCCTTGCTGTCTAAGTCGATTCTGGACTGTGACATGCCCGACTGGTGTAAACGATGGACCGACAACTTTTTCAAAAACCGTTCTATACGTGTGAAGTTCGACGGACACTTGTCGAAGTCTGTTCCCTTGAAGGCAGGCGTTCCCCCGGGTGGAGTATTGTCACCAAGCCTATTCTCTCTGTATCTGTCCGATATTCCGAAGCCATCGCCTAACATCCACTTGTGTCTGTATGCGGATGACCTCACTATTGTGTGTACTGACCCTGTTATTGACCGCGCCACTGCTGAGATGAACAAATACCTCAGCAGTCTGACCGTATTCTTGCAATCAAAACAGTTAAAGGTCTCGCCCACGGAGTCCAGCGTTACTCTGTGCACTACTGCCACGGCTGAACACAAACTGCATCCCCAGGTTCTCTGGGAAGGAAATTTGCTGCCCCTATCCAAACACCCTCGTCTACTCGGTGTATTCCTGGACCCTTCATTGCGATTCCATGAAAACTCACGTATTCGAGCTGCTGCGGCCAATGCGCGTAACAGCACACTCCGCGCTCTAGCTGGCACTACATGGGGTAGCTCAAGGGAAGTCTTGCGCGTCACGTACAATGCGATGATACAGCCCGTACTGGAATACGGTCTGGTCAAGGCACTTGACGGAAACGTCCTGGAACAAACTTCAGCGAACACAAAACGCTGCTCTACGTGTCATCACTGGATGCCCCAAGTCCACTCCTGTATCCCACCTATATCAAGAATGTGCACTACTTCCTGTAAAGCAGCATTGCCAACTGCAGACACAACAGTTCCATAATGGCATAGTCAGGAATGTCACTCACCCCAACTATCACTTGCTATCATCCAACCCCTCCCCCCCCTCATTCCCGCAACACCCGTGCACCGTTGTATGCTGCTGTCTCTGTCAATGACCGTCAACGTTGGGCGACCTCAGAGCTCAACCGGAAGAGGCTCCTGCAGACGGAGCACACCAGATTCGTCAATGAATACCTCTCCTGTGCCCCTCCCAATTCGATGACTCGACGGTCGATGATAGTGAGATGGTTCTACCAAGACGCTCCCGAGTAATTTTGGCCGGTCTTCGTTGTGGACATTCTTCATTCCTTAAGGTCTATGTTCATAGGATCGATCCATCGCTCCCCGACGTATGTCCTGACTGCCACGGCACATGGCATGATTCATTACATTTATTTTCATGCCCAGCTCGACCAACTTCACTGACAGCTCTGGATATGTGGAAAAAGCCGTGCGATGTGGCCGCCTTCCTGCCCCTATGAGAAGATGCTCGTTGTGGCCGATGAGAAGAAGGGATAAACGGCTGGCGTTTCGGGGCTACGAATTCGGCCTGTACACTGCAGGGATCTGGCGGAACCCAAGTACGAGTGTCCGAGTCTTTTTGCACGTATAGTGTCAGGAACGTTGTAGAACATGGATTGGGTTGGAATCGTTCAATCTTCTGTTAGCATGTGCCCTGGGTTAAAGGCAGGGTTCTCGATAAAATCGGTTGTTCTGCTATATCCATGGAATGGTAGATCTGGCCATCACACAAGTGAAAATGAATAAAAAATTGGAGAAAAAACGCTCAGGAGCAAGTTATGGCTTGGTGTCCTCCCGCCCCCAATTATCGAGATTCGGGTAAAAGCCTGCTTTGTCAACTTTTATTTTGCTTCTAAAATAATTTCTGAACATTTCTGGAGACTACTGATTACTTTAACAGCAAAATAAATGTCGTGTAAGCAAGCATTAGTGAAAATCGCGTTAATTATGGGGCGACACCGGTAATTAGCCGTTATTCTTTGTTTTTGAGCGTTTTTCGCGCGAATTTCTGGGGTTTTTGACTTGTGTTTTACTTTTGTGATGGCCAAATCTACATTCTTATGAAGAGAGCTCAAAAGTTGTTTTTTTATCGCGAACCCTGCCTTTAACTTCCTAGTTGACAATGAATGTCGGTAGGGTCTTGGGTTTGCTGGAGATCGAGTCCTCGGATACTCTCGTCACCGTCGGGTGAAAGCCCGCTCGAGCCGTCCTGAGTGATCCTAGCCGTCCGCAGTCGGCTATATCTCAGCTTATAATGAAACACTTCATATTCCAGCTGTGCTACTCACGCTGCTACCTCCATTTCTCCGTATATTCCAACAAACAAAAGCAATCCTGTTGGCCACGTAAACGAGGTCATCACCTCTGTTCGACTTAGGTGGGATACAACGATGGAATTCCTCACCCCAATGAGCGTACTACATGCGTATCGACGAGGACCGCTACAGACGAGCGGAGGGGGTGGGCGGTTCAAGACGGCCACAACGGGGGAGTTTTCACATCCGATTTACAGGACGTAGATGCTTATCACGGGGGCCTAGAAGTATCGTGCGCGCTGAAAACCACTCACCATTTCTTGTGTTTATTGACTTGGTTATTTCCGTTTGAGAACGTGGGGAGAGTTGGGTGGGTCGCCAGTGCTCTATTATCAAGATATTGAGGTTGATGGCATGAGTTCAAGTTTTTTTCAGCACCGTGTAGCAGTTCGAAACGAAGCCCGTGCTGCTTAATTGCGGTCACAGCTTTTTTTTCGTTTTTTTTTGTGACCTGTACACTGTGTTATACCTACAGGCCGCATTTTTCTGACTAGCGGTGTTTGCGATGTTGTTTTTAATGTATTGTAAGATGGTTTTGCAGGTCACCCAACAGCTGAAGCATCGATTCCTCCCGAATCCTATCTTGATCAAGAAAAGGATAGAATCATTGATTGAGCGAGATTATTTAGCCCGAGATGCTCAAGATCTCAAGCTGTACAATTACGTTGCCTGATGTAATTAATGTATTCAAGATTTGCGTGTACGGCTTTATCCATGCTATTGTAATAAGCGAGCATTACAGAGGTGCAAGGAGCTCCTCTAAATAAGCATATATATCACATAGCTTATTTTTTCACAGATAAAAAGTGCTTTCATGCCCTTTGCACTGCCTTCGATCCGTTCTTAGCCGCTGCAGGGAACAAATAATCTGCACATTTTAAAAACGATTAGACATGCGAGCAGAAATAGCCTAAACCAATGAAGGAAACAGAAAAGCAGGCTCTCAAGGCCTCTTGCCGAGAGCGGATTCCCAGCCCACTTTCGCAGTTGAGGCATCGATTCCTCTCGAATCCTATCTAATCCTACCTATCACAGGCGCAGCGAAGCCCGACGTGATAGGGGCCGAATAGAGTCTCGCCGCGCAACGGCGCGGCAGCATGGTGTGCAGCCGTATCGATCAAGCGGCGCCGCGAGGCGGCGCGGCGGGTCGATTAGACTGGGTCAAGGCAGAATTTGGCAGCGGCCGCCGCCGGCGGCTGCCGCATGGCTAGGCGGCGCCGCTTTGCAACCTCGAGCGGTGCGGCGAAGTGGCGCGGCGACAGCAGATGGTCGAGCCCGCTTCCCATGATTAAATGATCACTTATATATGTTTACCAAAATATATATAGTAGGATGAGTTGAGTGTCTGTCTTCTTATGTACTTAAATCGAGGTCACTTCTAGTGACGGGGTTTTGAGCTCGTGAAACTTGATTTTTGAAGTGTTTTAAAGAGTTCGACACCAATTCAAATTCAATTCTTTTTACTAAGGTTTGAATCCTAAATTTTCCACGTAAATTCTCAGCTAAAAGCCGATCTTCCGTGAACAACTATTTTTTGAAAAGGTAGAGTTGCCACGATAAGTAATGGTGAGTACAAGATTAATTCATTTTTTCAATTCATTTATTAATTCATTCGAAAACTAGGCGCTAGTTTTCGAATTAATTAATAATTCGATTACCATGTTTTAAGAATACGCCGACTGAATTTAAAATTCGGATGACCACTTTTGCAAGAAAAATCTCGGGTTAATGGGTTTTTGTTTAAGAAAGCTTTTTTTAATAAATCATTGAATGAAGAAATGTATTCGAATGAGACATTTTCTTCAAATTTCCGATTGAATGAACTTCGTCAAAATTATTTCGAATGAATGGAAGTTTTTAAAAACTTTTCCTCTATTCTATTCGAAGGATCGGGAAATCCGTCCGTATATTTAAATAAAAATTGGAACTTCGGATTTATCACGAAATATTATTCGAGTGTTTTCCAAATTTTTCAGTGGCAAAGAGTATTCTAATGTCGTGACCCAAACTTGTTCGAATATTCGGAAATCTCCATATTTCAGTTTCCAAAAAAGCGAATATTAGAAGAACCGGTTAATGTGAAATCTAGAATGAATCGAATATACGAGACACCGATTAATGCTGAATTCCGAAACAATCGATCACTAGATAGAACAAATAATTTTTTCCCCAGAATGAACCGAAGGCCAGAGGAAATTAAGAATCCTGATTCATGGACGAATCGAATTGAAAATAAATTGAATTTGAGGTTCTTGAATAAATCGAATATTTCATTAGATCAAATATTTTTCGAATAACTTTTCGATTGGGTCCCAAGTCTAGTTAAAACCTAAGCAAAATGACTCAAAAAATTAATACAAAAAAGTGAAGGGTGCGCATCGATCACGGAATCTATTTTCAGGGGAGAATTCTCAAGTTTCGAAGTAGCTATGATCGCCAACTGTTCCTTGTTAAAAACTAATATTATATTGCTTTCTCATGTGAAACTGTGGACAGGGCTGAAACCGCAGTGAAATTCAATCTTCCTTCAACTTTGCCTATCTGAATATTTCTATCAGCTAATTCGATATTTAGATGTCAGGTGCATAGCTCTGTACGTAGTACGCAAAAGCGCGTCGCCGCTCCAGTTTGCCGCGACCCGTTCATAGCATTTGGAGATCGGCTGCGGCGCGAAATCTTGTGCGGCACGCCGCGCCGCCCCTACCTCCGCCGCTCCTTTCAGCGGCGGGACTCTATTCGACCCCATAGGCACACGCATGGTTGTGCAGGTAGTTGCCCCGATTTTCGGTAGAGCTACGACCCCTTCCTCTTGAGCAAAATTTTGGACGTTTTTGAAAAACTTTCCATCGTGCGAGATGAAAATTGCTTTAGCTTTAATTACGTGACAACTTAGGAAAAATGAAACCTGTGAAAATTAAACGGCAATGTTAATTTTTTTAAGAATCAGGGTCCATCGCGGTTGGCGTATAGAATTATATATTCAGCTGACCAGTATTTCTCGTTTCCTATTTTTTCTGCATATTAAATGCAAACAACATACAACGCACTTTGAAACAGAAACCATTTTAAAGGCAGTGTTCACGATGAAAAATGTGTTTCAGTTTCCGCTAAAACTGGGTAGTGAAGCGGCACACCGTAAAGTTAACGTCGAGAAAACGCATGCAAACGAGTCAGGAAGAGCCCCAAAAGAGCCCGAAGTTGCCACTTTGAGCGCAAGGCAAACCCCAAAAGCGCAATCCGCCCACCGACGTGAACAAATGAGAGCTCGAGATCGTGAGATGAGCAAAATCAATATTTCTGAAAATGTAGCTTCCTGGCAAAAGTTGCGATTTGGCAATGGTGGAAAAAGCAAAAATATCTTGAAATATCTTAAAAAATGATTTGGCGTAAAATGGCCTGGAAATATAAAAAAGCTAGGAATTGAGGTGAAATAACCAAAA
Source organism: Aplectana chamaeleonis (assembly GCA_029168955.1). NCBI lineage: Eukaryota > Metazoa > Nematoda > Chromadorea > Rhabditida > Cosmocercidae > Aplectana > Aplectana chamaeleonis. The sequence continues at coordinate 252,515 of JAPDOI010000757.1, forward strand.
AATGCGATTTGGTGGTCGATCATTTCACAAGCTTCTCCGTTAAACTTATCAAAACGAAATCAAGCACGATATGGAATGGAGTTCGCCTAGTTTGACCTTGCTGATTCCCTTATTACAGCTTTCAAAAATGGCTTACTGTTGCGCGCTTGATTTCGCTTTGATAAGTTTAACGGAGAAGCTTGTGAAATGATCGACCACCAAATCGCATTTTTTGGTTATTTCACTTCATTTCCTAGCTTTTTTATATTTCCAGGCCATTTTACGCCAAATCATTTTTAAGATATTTCAAGATATTTTTGAAGCTTTTTCCACCATTGCCAAATCGCTACTTTTGCCAGGAAGCTAAATTTTCAGAAATTTCACATATTTTTCCCGAAGGTTCCCTTTCTAACTTCAATTTTGCTCAACGATTTCCATTTTGGAATGATGAAACATCTAACAGACGATATTGTCGTATGAGTACAATTTCTGAAACTTATGACCCAAAACCATAAAAAATACCACTCATTGCCGCATTTTGTGCATTATGTGAGAACTCAATGTTATCGATAATTGAAGAAAACCTAGTTTAATACTTGATCTTGCATGATGAAAAGAATTTCCCAGACAAGTGACTTAGAGCGATCAACAATCAAAAATCATTCCGGCATTTTGTGCAACAGGCGAAAAAATTAATTTTATTGATTGGTATTTATCGATAATGACTGATGATCAAAATTCTCCAACCAAGAAAACCAATCCCATCACCAGTCACCACTCCTAGCCGCATTTTGTGCAAAAAGCGCGAAAATCGATAATATTGATTATCGATCTATGACGTGTCATGAGTACGGATTCGGACAAGTTCAGTACTTATCTCCGACGACCTGTGTTGATTGGCTGCAGATTCACCCACACATACTGGTCTCCACAGCCGTAGCAGAAAAAAGCGCAGTTTTCGTGCTCCACGGCTAATTTAGTATATAAACCCACGATTTTGAGGTACCCTTCAAAGTTAAGGTATCAAGTTCAAATTGGAATAGGAGAGGCCTGCATCCATTTTCAGCCTCCTGTCCAAAAATGAGCTCCCTAGCTCAATTTTAAGTGTACCCGCAAGATCGTGAACGCCTTCTGAAAAAAAAGGAGATTAACAACAAAAACGAGCGGTCTTTCAATTTTTACTCGAAAACCAGTGAACCATTCCAAACCATTTTTGGGTGGTATACCCAGCTTTTTGCGCTCCTTTTCATGCAATTTAGCTCTAATTCCTACGTTCATTCTGAACTGAGATTTCGAAAAAGGGGTTGCGCGCGTGGCCAGTTCAAAACCAAATCTGGTGCGCGCTTCGCGCGCACCACAATATTGACTCTGATACAAATGTGGTTCATTACTTATCCGCTAGCGAATATACAGACATGAAGAAATCAGTAATATTCGAAATTATGCGTTTCTGAATTTTTGGTGAACGCCAAAACTTGATTCTCAGCTTTGCAAAGCTAAGTTGTAAATATTAGCTTGATTGAAGAAAATACGGGTGTGATTTGTTTTTTCAATGCTACTCTCAATTTTTGTTGTTTATTAAACATGTGCACGGCCAAATCAATGGTCCATCATTTCACTCACTTTTTGGCGTTCCCTCATGGCAAATGTGCCAAATCATACACAAGAAGTATTTCACTTCTTTTAACGAGATTCTCGTGATTTCTTCAATGCCAAATCATAACCCTTTTATAGCGAAGCAAAACAGTTACAAATTTCATTTTCTTTTAGCAAAGGTTCCCTTTGAGAAAAAAAGCAAAATGGTCGCTTATGATCTTCCGGTCGTTATCTTCCGTAATCTACTGGAAACTAGAAAAAGGACTTCATAATTGTGCTCAGCGCCCCAAATAACATTTGTGGTGGGCGGACTATTATACCAAATTTCCCCCTTGAGGTTGGATTGTGCCTTCCAGAAGCGACCTCCGCACTTCCAGTGGGGTCCCATGCACTTATCAAAGCGTCCTGCGCACTCCCACTTGGGTCACGCACACTTTCTACGGCGTCCGGCGCACTCCCAAATGGGTCCCACACACTTTCTACGGCGTCCGGCGCACTCCCAAATGGGTCCCACAGACTTTCTACGGCGTCCGGCGCAGTCCCATATGGGTCCCGCACACTTTCTACGGCGTCCGGCGCACTCCCAAATGGGTCCCACAGACTTTCTACGGCGTCCGGCGCACTCCCATATGGGTCCCGCACACTTTCCATGTCGTCCTGCGCACTCCCATATGAGTCCCACACACTTTCTACGGCGTCCGGCGCACTCCCATATGGGTGTCACACACTTTCTACGGCGTCCTGCCACTCCCATATGGGTCCCACACACTTTCTACGGCGTCCGACGCACTCCCAAATGAGTCCCACACACTTTCTACGGCGTCCGGCGCACTCCCATATGGGTCGCGCACACTTTCTACGGCGTTCGGCGCACTCCCATATGAGTCCCGCACACTTTCTACGGCGTCCGACTTTCTACGGCGTCCGGCGCACTCCCAAATGAGTCCCACACACTTTCTACGGCGTCCGGCGCACTGCCATATGGGTCCCGCACACTTTCTACGGCGTCCGGCGCACTCCCATATGAGTCCCGCACACTTTCTACGGCGTCCGGCGCACTCCCATATGGGTCCCACACACTTTCTATGGCGTCCGGCGCACTCCCAAATGAGTCCCACACACTTTATACGGCGTCCTGCCACTCCCATGTGGGTCCCAAACACTTTCTATGGCGTCCGGCGCACTCCCAAATGAGTCCCACACACCTTCCACGGCGTCCGGCGCACTCCCATATGGGTCCCGCACACTTTCTACGGCGCAAGGCGCACTCCCAAATGGGTCCCACACACTTTCTACGGCGTCCGGCGCACTCCCAAATGGGTCCCACAGACTTTCTACGGCGTCCGGCGCACTCCCATATGGGTGTCACACACTTTCTACGGCGTCCTGCCACTCCCATATGGGTCCCACACACTTTCTACGGCGTCCGACGCACTCCCAAATGAGTCCCACACACTTTCTACGGCGTCCGGCGCTGTCCCATATGGGTCGCGCACACTTTCTACGGCGTTCGGCGCACTCCCATATGAGTCCCGCACACTTTCTACGGCGTCCGGCGCACTCCCATATGGGTCCCACACACTTTCTACGGCGTCCGGCGCACTCCCAAATGAGTCCCACACGCTTTCTACGGCGTCCGGCGCACTGCCATATGGGTCCCGCACACTTTCTACGGCGTCCGGCGCACTCCCATATGAGTCCCGCACACTTTCTACGGCGTCCGGCGCACTCCCATATGGGTCCCACACACTTACTATGGCGTCCGGCGCACTCCCAAATGAGTCCCACACACTTTATACGGCGTCCTGCCACTCCCATGTGGGTCCCAAACACTTTCTATGGCGTCCGGCGCACTCCCAAATGAGTCCCACACACCTTCTACGGCGTCCGGCGCACTCCCATATGGGTCCCGCACACTTTCTACGGCGCAAGGCGCACTCCCAAATGGGTCCCACACACTTTCTACGGCGTCCGGCGCACTCCCAAATGGGTCCCACAGACTTTCTACGGCGTCTGGCGCACTCCCATATGGGTCCCGCACACTTTCTACGGCGTCCGGCGCACTCCCATATGGGTGTCACACACTTTCTACGGCGTCCTGCCACTCCCATATGGGTCCCACAGACTTTCTGCGGCGTCCTGCCACTCTCACCGTGTTCCCGTACGCCTTCTTCGGCATCCTGCGCGCTCTTGGAATCCTACTCACATCATACGGCGGTCCGAAAAATACTACCAAGGTCTCGTCGAATTCGTACAGCTTGAAACCAAAACCGTCTCGAACAGGGCACAATCTTGTTTGGAAGCCTATCAGTAACTGTGTTGATTTTCATTAGTTCATTTTTAAGGATAAGTGAGCGTCGGCTGGTTTGTATAAACATGTTTACTTGTTTTTGCCTATCTTCGACCTCAATTTTGAGGTTCCGCAAAAATTGAGTTTTTAACTCCAAATTTTAATAGGAGCGACCTGCATCCATTTCCAGCCTCCTGTCCAAAAATGAGCTCCCTAGCTCAATTTTAAGTGTACCCGCAAGATCGTGAACGCCGTCTGAAAAAAAAGGAGATTAACAACAAAAACGAGCCGTCTTTCAATTTTTACTCGAAAACCAGTGAACCGTTCTAAACCATTTTTGAGCGATATACCCAACTTTTTGCGCTCTTTTTCATGCAATTTAGCTTTAATTCCTACGTTCACTCTGAACTGAGATTTCGAAAAAGGGGTTGCGCGCGTGGCCAGTTCAAAACCAAATCTGGTGCGCGCTTCGCGCGCACCACAATAAATAACCCCGCTCTTCCCTTCATTCTCATCTTCTCTCTTTACTCAGGTCAGCTCGCATACATCGGCTGCAAGAGACGGAAGTTGCAAGCCTCGGACAACTCGTTCACCATGCTTCCCTAGCTCAATTTTTGAGGGACCATAACTCCGTTCCCAGAAGGTCTTGTACGATTCAACAGACATCATTGGAATCAGCATGGGAATGTATTCAAGATAAGAGGAAAAACACAACAACTATTTTAATCGTGAACACTGCCTTTAAGACGCAAGTTAAAGGCAGCGTTCACGATGATCATCCTCGGTCAAGCGCTTTGGAGTCCCAGGACTGCCCGTGCCCCATTTCCGCCCCTCGATGTGAACAAATGAACACTCGGATTACAAGAATAATCAAGTCGAGGAGGTGCTGACAAATGAGCTGATCGCTTGATTGCACTGATAGGCATCATCCTTCATAGCGGTCAACTCCACGCTCGAAATTCAACGTAAACAAGGGAGGGTCTGTGTTGGCTCGAAACGCGGCTTTCGCGTCCTGCTTAAAGGCAGTGGTCACGATGAAAAACGTTATCAAAAAACTACAAAAATCAGCTGAGATATAAAACAGCTCAAAAACTATGAAGGTAGCGCGGTGAAAAACGGGCTAGAATTAGAGTTATTAAGACCCTAAATTTCCAGTTTCTGCACACGTGCACAGAAAGATCACAGTCTCATGCCAATCAGTCGAAAATCATCGACACTCAGAGGAAGAAATAAATGCAAATTTACCTAATAAAACAGTTGAACAATGAAAGCAAGCACTTCAACCAATGTTTTTGACTAGATGTGTACATAAATCCGAAAGTTCATTGATTGAAATTCAAGTTCAAACCAGCCGGATGTTCTTGATATTAGAGATCATCGATGCCGATGATGTGGGGTGGACTCGTCCACCATCAGAAGACAAGAAAGTTCAGACTTCGAATTTGGCCTAGAAGAAAACGGTTCAGAGAGGAAAAGAAGACGAGCATATTTGAGCGCGACCACTGCCTTTAAGTTTGCCTTGCTATATAGGGCACCAGACCTTCCGTAAACCGTGGTGATATCTAAAGTGAAATCTATCGTGACCACTGCCTTTAAACTATTTTCGCAAACACCAAATCACAAGTATTAACTGGTCTTGACATGTGATTAGCCGCAGAAGATTTTACATTGGTTTCGTTCCTACCATTACACGTAAAAGGACATAGTTGTCTTTTGTTAGAACCAAAGGGGGTTAAAACCAACCACCCCGCAACTCTTCAGTAAGGAAGGTAGTTCTATTTGTATGTTGGATTTAGCTATCACAAAAATATTTACGAAACCTAAAACTAAGAATCCATACGGATTTATAAAACTTTTTTTTCAAAATTTTTTCGACCTCCGACAAATTTTCATTTTTTTTTACAAAAAGGTTCCAAAATTTTTACGATCCCCGTCGCCAGAGTCTCGACCTTGAATCGATAAATGGTAAACTCGAAACCGAGCCAGCCATGGCTACAGTATATTTAATTATTATTTTTTTCTTTTGGAAGCCTATTCAAAGTTTTCGGGGTTACCAAGAAAGTTATTTTCATTAAATCATTCATCAGTGAAGCCGAACGAATGCTGACCAACTTTGCTAATGTATGTGCAGATGCCTGTCGTCGGCTGAACTCAACGAAGGCAGTGTTCATGAAAGTTGGATGCGTTTGGGATGTTTCACTGGTGCTGTACGGAGCGACTGTATTCGAGTGTTCAAGCTATGTGTACATAATCACCCACTTTTTGTTACCGATAACACACGAAAGATGCAATCTTGTAAAATGTTTTCTGTGGACACCTAAGAACTATCTAACTATAAGAAGACCAGCCACAACTATGTACCTTTCTTAGGCCCTAGTTATACACCGGCGGGACGCTGCGGAAATAGCAAGACAACTATCACTTATATGCGCCCTAACTGCGCTCAGGCATGCCAAAAGGAACAGTAGTCGCAGAAAAACGCGCCGGAAGGCCGCACAGAGCAGTTATACACGCCGCGGCACCGTACACTGCATCCTTACGGGACCTGCCCTGTTGGAAATTTGCCAATTTCCACCAGCTGATTATTTTTCAGATTTAAAATTGTTAAAACAGTACCAAAACGACATAACGAGCACTTTAATGACGAGAGGAATTGATTATTACTGCTATTCTGCAAATAAAAAGTGTCAGAAGCGAAAAAACCGATAAAATACCATTAAAAACGCCTGGAAATTTTTGTCCGCAGTATTGCGTCGAAGACGCCGAAGACGCAACATTGCAGACGAATCCCAGATTCACGCAGCAAGCGGCGGCAATGTCATCGCGAGACGTTTTCATTCCGCTCAAGTATAACTAGGGCCTTACCTCCACATACAGTACCACGCATATTTTTTGCAAAAACGGCGTTTTTTTGCGCGCACACAGCGCCGCTTCGTCATAACTCACCTCAGAGTGGTCCAAAATCAATTTTGAGGATACTTTTGGTTTTCTCTCAACGAGAGGATTCAAACAGTGTATAGAAATGTAAACCTTTATGCAAATTGTCAGCCTTTATTCCAGAAAAAACGTATTTTTAGCTGTTTTTTTTTTAAATTTTTTTGCGTTTTCCCGTGTAAAACATGCCATGACGGACGTGTCAAATGAAAAATAAAAAGCTCTCAAATATATTTTAACTAGGATTATGCATTTCATTCTGTGCGGAAATTTTTATACCCGCTTTCAAGGCCCACAATGACTGGACCTCCATAACGCGTGTTTTTCAAAGAATTATAGCTTTTGTAAAACATGCTTGCTAGGATCATATGAAGTGTTTAATGAACTCCTCTCCTCACGTAGCATTCGATCGGTGACAACCATCCGACAACCGCCGTGGATTTAGGCAGATGTTTTCAGAAAAAGTCGTATTTTCATCTATTCGTTACAATTTTCAGCGTTATAACAGTTGCATTCGTCTTTATGAAGTTCAAGATACGCAAATCAGGTGTAGTGTGCTGAGTCCACTTGTATTAAGATCTGGGGTGTGCGGCAATTGCCGTTTGCCAGCCATTTTTGTGGTTTGCCGTTTCCGTTTGCCGAAATTATCGCTCAAAACGGCAAATTTTTGACAAAAATGCGTTAAAACAACGGTTTGCGCTCACCTCAGCCTCTGTGTTGGTCGGCGATTCGAAGCTGCATAAATATTTATTTTGACTAGTTCCAGGTACTAGTTCCAACTCATGTGATGTGTAATTGTACCCTTCAAATCGGTAACTGACGAAAATATTTTGACTAGGTAATCAGGGGAGTTCGTTCATGTTCTAAGTTGTTTGGGTGCTTCCAGAAGGATTTCTTAATCATCAAATCATTGCTCCCTTAGGAATTCCAGAAAAGCAAAAAAAATCTTTTCCAGAAGCTTCCAGCAAGTTCCAAGACTACAAAACCAAGTGGTACCACATTTATCGCGTGAAAGCAGCCGTTTTCAGACATATGAACTAGTTGCGAACTCGCATACATTGGTCCGCTTATCATCGGTGGTGGGCTGATGGTAATAATTATTCATTAATAGTTTCAATTTCGAGATCATTACCTGAAACGAAGGGCTGACTCCATGGCAAGCTGAGTTTGTTCGAAAATTGTGGAGAGATAAAAAAATCAAAAATCGTTGAAGGCAACGATTCAAATCGCCTTTAGCTTTTCCAGGGAAATCGAAAGGTCCGAGACCATTTGCAATGGCAGTGTCGAAAACCGGCTCAAAATAAGCAACCAATAACAATTATTGCTCCGAAACTTGAATGTGGTGAGCTCGCGCCACCCACTTTCTCGGTAGCCACAGGGGAAGTGGGTGGGGCGGGGACGCATATTCAAGTTTTGGCACCGTATAGAGCGATTTATTGCTCGTTTTTAGCCGTCACTGTTGTTATAATGGGCTTCGTGCTGGTTTGTAGACTGAATACGAAGAAAGTTTTAGTTTTGTTGTTTCCTTTTACACATGAGTATTCCTCATGAATAAATCAAATCAAAGGGAAGCGCTCAAAAGCAGCCCGGCTGGCTAAACACACTGCACGCGGCGTTGCAGCGATGACGTGAGCGCAGCGGCTTTTCGTCGCGCGTCGCATGCACCAGTCGATCTGGCACTAGCTGCCACTCATTCTATGTATTCGATCCACATGCCCTTCGGATCTAATTGTTTCCGGTGAAAATTCAAAGGCTGTTTGTATCGTGAGCACAGCATTCAACTAGTAGATTAGCCTCACTCCAGTCTTTTAGCCTCACAAGGGAAACCATTATAGCGTAACTTCAGCATTTTCTCCGCACTTTGCCGCGCGCGGGGAATTTCGGTCCACAAAGCACATTATTGGGTAGGAACTTGAGCTGTGAATATGATAGTCGCTTTTTTGCCGAGTTTGGCAAATGATTACCGTTTTTATAGAACTTAGAGGGGTAGTCTAGTTGGGAAGAATTAACAGAATTATATTCGGCGAGGGATAAGCTAACGATCTTATTGAACTTGATGGTGATTCCTATACAAGTCACACACGCACAATAGAGTTCGTCCAGGGGCGGCATGCATGAACGCAGCGAACGGTGTCAGGGAGCCGCTCCGCGTGCCATGCGCGCAGCGTCGAGCAACAGGGCGGCCCCGATAATCAGGCACATCAATACACGCCACGAAATTCGGGGCCGCCCTGTCGCTCGACGCTGCGCGCATGGCACGCGGAGCGGCTCCTGACACCGTTCGCTGCGTTCATGCATGCCGCCCCAGATGAGACTGTCCGCCCACGCGATCGGCGTACATGTCGAGCTGTCCTCGTGACGACACTTTCTGGACTTGTAAATCTATTAGCAGCAATATCAGACGAATAGTTAATAATATTTCAGTCAGCTGCCTGCAGCCGTGGAAACGCTCGTCTGGGGCGGCATGCATGAACGCTGCGAAGGAGGCCAGGGAGCCGTTTCGCGTCCTCCTTGCGAAGCGTCGAGCCAGAGGTGACCCCAAAAACATGCCGTCTGCTTTGCGTTAAGACGCAACCTCACCACGCACGGTGAACTCCCCGCCTAACTATTTTTGTTTTATATTTTAATCATGCATAACTTCGTTCTTTTTTGTTTTCTCCTCATAGTTAATTATGTTTTGAATTATTTTCCCGTTTGGCTCTGACGTTTCACAGAATTGAAGCCGTTCTAGATAAGGACCAAATCAAAAAACAGCTGATAGGCGTGGGGTTTGCTGCTCGTAGTGAGTTTGCGTCCCAACGTTAAGCGGACGGCATGTTTTTTCGGGTCACCTCTGGCTCGACGCTTCGCACGGAGGACGCGGAGCGGCTCCCTGAATTTCTTTGCGGCGTTCATGCATGCCGCCCCTGAAACGTGTCTCCGCGAGGGTCACACCGACACGCACGCCGACCGCGTGGGCGGACAGTCTTTTTCGGACTGACGTTAGCGCTACTGGCGTTCTCTGATCACCTGAGGCTTTCAAGTAGCTTTTGATAAATAGGATTTTTCTTCCTGTAAAGACTAGTGGAACTTCAGGTACATAGTAACTGGCGGATAATCCTGCAATTACTTCAGATTCTGTTCGTAACAGATCATTCAAACTTCCGACTCTACTTTACCGTAGAAGGAATATGATCTCAATATGGCTTATGAATTTATCACCGGTAAAATTCATGTTCCCCATTAATGATTTTTTCTCCCCCTCAACCACTAGAGGTGGACTGGCTAAACCGAGTTTCACAACAGCAAAAAGTCGTATAAGGGCCTCATTTTTCACGCGGTCTGACTTTTTTGAAAATTTCGAAGAAATATTCTATACCTACCTCACTAGCGCAATTTAAAAAGCTTGCTGACAAGTACCTAAAGGTGCCTGCTTAAGGTTCAATACAGCCCTGGTCATTTATCAAATAATTTTGAGCATGATTATTCAATTGTGTCTGTGGTCCGTTAAAACTTTTTGTTTTTTTGTATTTCCCGCCTGATCTCCACGCATGAATGAATAGTAAATAAATAAATATTGCTTGGAATACCACACTACTAAACAAGTTTGTGTGTATTATAGCACAAAACAGATTTTGCCGTTTTGTCGTTTGCCGGTCATTTTTGAGGTTTATCAGTATCAGCGAACCAGTATCGTTATCGAATCAGTATCAGCATCGTTACAGAATCTCGGTCTGGAAGAGAGTTCCAAAGTTGGCATTTCAACAAAAGATAGAGCAGTAATGGTTCTTAACATTGCCCAAGTTTCAGCTTCATTGCCCCTGATAGCAGCTCAAGATGGAGCCCAATCCCATTCGCCGCCGGCGCGACAGTATTCTCCGCGACGCGGCGTCGACGATCTGCCGTCGTTGACGAGGCGGGGTGCAATTATCTCTCTCCCCACTAGAGTGTTGCCCGAATATTCGTTTATTCGAATAATATTCGAATATTCAAAGAAGTGGATTATTCGGGTTATTCGAATAATCGAATATTCAAAGAAGTGGAATATTCGTTTATTCGAATATTCGAATATTCAAAGAAGTGAAATACTCAGTTTATTCGAATATTCAGCACGAATAATTTGAATAGTCGACAAGATCGCATTCCATTTTGCCCTGATTTTACATTTCAAACATCTTAGCGTTGTGACTACTAATTTCTCACAATTCTTCAGTATCTCATAAATATAAAGTTACTGTGCTTATCTGGGTAAATTCCGGTCCGCAATTGCGTCTCGACACGCTTTGCGGCCGCACGCGCTCGAGTCAATCGAGTTTCCAGCTCCAAAGCCGACACGGTATGGCTTTTTTATGCAGTTTTCTTCAATCTTGTTTAGTTTCCAGTTTCTAAAACCCACCTAGAGTCAACAGATCCGCAGCTGCGGCGCTGGAAACTCTTCCGACTCGAAAACGCGCGGCCGCAAAGCGTGTCGAGACGCAATTGCGGACCGGAAGTTAACCCAGATAAGCACAGTATAGCAGGTATTTCCAACATATTGAATCGCTCGTAGGATTTTGTCAAAACGCTAGAAATGCCCATTTCACCTTTAGTGATAGATAAAAGTTTAAATCTCGAGCGGCTCATAAGTATAGCAACACTTGAGCAACATGGAAATTTCTCACGATGATGGCCAGAATGAGCCATTTTCATGTGTATTTTCATGAAACTGGTTCGAGGTGATGCTATTTGTCTACTTTCCCGGTGAACTTCACCTGAATTCTGACGCAAAAGCCCAAGTTCTCTCCTTCCATAATGCTGGACGTGGAATTCGATGGTTTCCAGCCACCTAGGACGACCAGCTGGATGTAGCCTCAAGTTCGTGCCAGATCCTGAGCCACTCAACGTCTGTTGTCTCCCAGATGTCTCATGGAGCTGGGAAGCGAGATATTCCTCGGCGAGTTCCCAGTGACATGGTGTCGGTCTCAACGACTAACTACGAATTGTCGCTGAGATTCCGGAGTAGGGCACGGCTAAGCAGCACTAGGAAGTTCGCAATTGCATAAACCGCGCATAACTCAACTGAACTCAACTAAGCTAAACCAAACTAGACCGAAGCAGACCACAAATTTGGCGGCAATTTAACGGGTATTTCACGGCGAGCACTATTTGGCGACTATTTCGCAATCAGCATTATTTAGCGGCTATTTCGCGACTATTACTCGGGAAAAAGACATTTTGCGTCTGTTTCGCGGCTATTTCTCGGCCAAAACTCAGAGTACACGCTCGTAAAAGTGGTTAAGATAACTACGGAAATATAATGGTATGGCTCAGAACACAACGCCTACGCATTTTGAAGCGTCAAAAACGACCTACAATGACGCTACACGAGTGAGAATTTGTCCCCGCCCCCGTATCTGCCCGCCCTTGTATTTGCGTCCTCCTCCAAAAAAAGGGTGCTGGGCCATTCCCACCATCGGCGACGCTTGTGGGTGGTACAATGAGTACAATAAGTGAGCCATACACATCGAGGATGGTGGGAATGGCCCAGCACTTCTGTTTGGGGGCAAATACAGGGGCGGGCTGATACAGGTGCGGGGCCGACTCCTCAGTCGTGTAGCGTCACTTTTGGTCGTTTCTGACGCTTCAGAATGCGTAGGCGTTGTGTTCTGAGTCATGCCATTCAACTTTCGTAGTTAGTATCTCAACCACGTTTACGAGCGTGTATGCTGAATTTGAGTGACAAGAGTGCAGCCGGTTCAATTCCCCGAGTATGCGGTACATTGGCCCCGCTCAGCATCCGGAAGCCCTGCCCATCCGGTGGCGGCCTCAGTGGAGGTTGGGCGACCCAGCCGCGACGCGTGGGTGTACCGACCACGCTGCGTGTCGGTGTGTCGACCGCGACGCGTGTCGACGCGCCGACCGCTACGCGTGTCGGTTTGCCGACCGCGACGCGTTCCGGTGTGCCGACCGCGATGCGTGTAGGTGTGCTGACCGCGATGCGTGTCGATGCGCTGGCCGCGAAGCCGGTCGGTGCAAAGTGGTTCCTAAGCCACATAAAAGTCTTGCAGGATGTGAACCGCTGCTAAATAGGCCGCTAAACGCGACAGGTCAAAATGTCAACAGCCCGACAACAGGCGGACGTCGCTGTGCAACGGGCAGTTGTCAGGCTTACAATGCGAGCGATTTGAGTTGTCAAGAGGGTGCAGTTTATGAGATGACAACTTCTCAACCCGTTGTCGATGCCGCAGTTCGCCTGAGTGGATTGGATGGGATAGTACGCAATAGTGTTGCCCAATTATTCGAATATTCGAATAATTCGAATATTCGAATATTCAAAGAAGTGGATTATTCGGGTTATTCGAATAATCGAATATTCAAAGAAGTGAAATATTCGTTTATTCGAATAATCGAATATTCGAAGAAGTGGATTATTCGAATAATTCGTTTATTCGAATATTCAAAAAAATATTCGTTTCAACACTCTACTCCCCACCATAAAACGTGCCCACTGGTACAGGCGGCAAACAATTTTTGGGTGCCAAATGGCCGCCCCCCTGGGTCTCGAGATATTGAAAATTTTGTAAATTTTAAAATTGTGTGTGCGTGCGCGCGTGCGTGCGTGCGTGCGTGCGTGCGTGTGTGTGTGTGTGTGTGTGTGTGTGTGTGTGTGTGTGTGTGAGAGAGAGAGAGTCCGGTGAAGTTATTGAATGATAAGAAACTCGGTTGGCCAAATGAGAGAGATGGAGTATTATTGTGATAAGAGAGAATTGATTTCAAGCGCACCACTATTCAGTTTCTTTTTTGATCTCCCATCTCATTTTGCTCTCTCAGTATGATCTCCAGTTTTATTTTGAAATCTTATTGTGATCTCATTTTGCCGTCATTTTTATACTAACGGTATGGCTCTCAATCCCCCCCTCCCGCCCTGATAGAAGTCCATTTTGGTTCTTGGTCGACCGAAGGTCCGACCCCCCATCCCACCGGATGTCGACGGGTCCGACCCCCCCCCCTCTGTGATACTTCACACCTCACGCCGAACCCTGATCCAAACCTTAAATTCCCGAATGAATCGAATATTCGAGTACTCGAATATTTGAAGTATTCTAATATTATTTTTGCCGATTGCCGTTTGCCGAAATCTCAAAATCGTTTGCCTCACATTCCTGGTAGGCAGGCATGTAAGTCAATCGAGTGCCGCCTCCTGAAAATGAAATATGGGGCTATAATGGCCACTCGAAAAAAAGGGTCCCTTACCTTTCCTATAATTGGCACTTTTTTTCCACTTGTTTGTATGCAATGCTGCTTTAGTCGAGTGAAAAGAAGAGTGCAAATCATGCAATGATCTCGGAAACGGCTCATATCTCAAGAATGGACCAATATCAAGGCGCCAATTTTTGTAAATGTTAATTTCGTCATAACCTAAAGCGTACTTAGCAGATATTTTCAGTCCATTTGCTTTGACTGAGGAATTCTGATATTCTGAATAGAGGAAAAAGGAAGAACACTCGGACAGAAAATAGGGCTGACCAAGCGCAACGATAGGACCGACCGCGGGATCGGCAACGTTCCGACCGCACCATTGCGAGCGTTCCGAACGGTATCCCGCCGCGGTCAGTACGAAAGTGTGCGCGTTCCGAACTCAAATCTGCATTACGGCACTTGCTTTTGAAACCCTTGCATACTTCCAGCGCTGATCCCAACACTTTTTCGAATTTCAAAGCATTTTCTTGCCGTTGTGCGAACTCTTGCCGAAGCCCTACCCACTTTCCGGAACATTGAAAACTTGCTTTTGAAACCCTTGCATACTTCCAGCGCTGATCCCAACACTTTTTCGAATTTCAAAGCATTTTCTTGCCGTTGTGCGAACTCTTGCCGAAGCCCCGCCCACTTTCCGGAACATTGAAAACTTGCTTTTGAAACCCTTGCATACTTCCAGCGCTGATCCCAACACTTTTTCGAATTTCAAAGCATTTTCTTGCCGTTGTGCGAACTCTTGCCGAAGCCCCGCCCACTTTCCGGAACATTGAAAACTTGCTTTTGAAACCCTTGCATACTTCCAGCGCTGATCCCAACACTTTTTCGAATTTCAAAGCATTTTCTTGCCGTTGTGCGAACTCTTGCCGAAGCCCCGCCCACTTTCCGGAACATTGAAAACTTGCTTTTGAAACCCTTGCATACTTCCAGCGCTGATCCCAACACTTTTTCGAATTTCAAAGCATTTTCTTGCCGTTGTGCGAACTCTTGCCGAAGCCCCGCCCACTTTCCGGAACATTGAAAACTTGCTTTTGAAACCCTTGCATACTTCCAGCGCTGATCCCAACACTTTTTCGAATTTCAAAGCATTTTCTTGCCGTTGTGCGAACTCTTGCCGAAGCCCCGCCCACTTTCCGGAACATTGAAAACTTTCTTTCGAAACCCTTGCATACCTCCAGCGCTGATCCCAACACATTTTCGAATTTCAAAGCATTTTCTTGCCGTTGTGCGAACTCTTGCCGAAGCCTCGCCCACTTTCCGGAACATTGAAAACTTGCTTTTGAAACCCTTGCATACTTCCAGCGCTGATCCCAACACTTTTTCGAATTTCAAAGCATTTTCTTGCCGTTGTGCGAACTCTTGCCGAAGCCCCGCCCACTTTCCGGAACATTGAAAACTTGCTTTTGAAACCCTTGCATACTTCCAGCGCTGATCCCAACACTTTTTCGAATTTCAAAGCATTTTCTTGCCGTTGTGCGAACTCTTGCCGAAGCCCCGCCCACTTTCCGGAACATTGAAAACTTGCTTTTGAAACCCTTGCATACTTCCAGCGCTGATCCCAACACTTTTTCGAATTTCAAAGCATTTTCTTGCCGTTGTGCGAACTCTTGCCGAAGCCCCGCCCACTTTCCGGAACATTGAAAACTTGCTTTTGAAACCCTTGCATACTTCCAGCGCTGATCCCAACACTTTTTCGAATTTCAAAGCATTTTCTTGCCGTTGTGCGAACTCTTGCCGAAGCCCCGCCCACTTTCCGGAACATTGAAAACTTGCTTTTGAAACCCTTGCATACTTCCAGCGCTGATCCCAACACTTTTTCGAATTTCAAAGCATTTTCTTGCCGTTGTGCGAACTCTTGCCGAAGCCCCGCCCACTTTCCGGAACATTGAAAACTTGCTTTTGAAACCCTTGCATACTTCCAGCGCTGATCCCAACACTTTTTCGAATTTCAAAGCATTTTCTTGCCGTTGTGCGAACTCTTGCCGAAGCCCCGCCCACTTTCCGGAACATTGAAAACTTGCTTTTGAAACCCTTGCATACTTCCAGCGCTGATCCCAACACTTTTTCGAATTTCAAAGCATTTTCTTGCCGTTGTGCGAACTCTTGCCGAAGCCCCGCCCACTTTCCGGAACATTGAAAACTTGCTTTTGAAACCCTTGCATACTTCCAGCGCTGATCCCAACACTTTTTCGAATTTCAAAGCATTTTCTTGCCGTTGTGCGAACTCTTGCCGAAGCCCCGCCCACTTTCCGGAACATTGAAAACTTGCTTTTGAAACCCTTGCATACTTCCAGCGCTGATCCCAACACTTTTTCGAATTTCAAAGCATTTTCTTGCCGTTGTGCGAACTCTTGCCGAAGCCCCGCCCACTTTCCGGAACATTGAAAACTTGCTTTTGAAACCCTTGCATACTTCCAGCGCTGATCCCAACACTTTTTCGAATTTCAAAGCATTTTCTTGCCGTTGTGCGAACTCTTGCCGAAGCCCCGCCCACTTTCCGGAACATTGAAAACTTGCTTTTGAAACCCTTGCATACTTCCAGCGCTGATCCCAACACTTTTTCGAATTTCAAAGCATTTTCTTGCCGTTGTGCGAACTCTTGCCGAAGCCCCGCCCACTTTCCGGAACATTGAAAACTTGCTTTTGAAACCCTTGCATACTTCCAGCGCTGATCCCAACACTTTTTCGAATTTCAAAGCATTTTCTTGCCGTTGTGCGAACTCTTGCCGAAGCCCCGCCCACTTTCCGGAACATTGAAAACTTGCTTTTGAAACCCTTGCATACTTCCAGCGCTGATCCCAACACTTTTTCGAATTTCAAAGCATTTTCTTGCCGTTGTGCGAACTCTTGCCGAAGCCCCGCCCACTTTCCGGAACATTGAAAACTTGCTTTTGAAACCCTTGCATACTTCCAGCGCTGATCCCAACACTTTTTCGAATTTCAAAGCATTTTCTTGCCGTTGTGCGAACTCTTGCCGAAGCCCCGCCCACTTTCCGGAACATTGAAAACTTGCTTTTGAAACCCTTGCATACTTCCAGCGCTGATCCCAACACTTTTTCGAATTTCAAAGCATTTTCTTGCCGTTGTGCGAACTCTTGCCGAAGCCCCGCCCACTTTCCGGAACATTGAAAACTTGCTTTTGAAACCCTTGCATACTTCCAGCGCTGATCCCAACACTTTTTCGAATTTCAAAGCATTTTCTTGCCGTTGTGCGAACTCTTGCCGAAGCCCCGCCCACTTTCCGGAACATTGAAAACTTGCTTTTGAAACCCTTGCATACTTCCAGCGCTGATCCCAACACTTTTTCGAATTTCAAAGCATTTTCTTGCCGTTGTGCGAACTCTTGCCGAAGCCCCGCCCACTTTCCGGAACATTGAAAACTTGCTTTTGAAACCCTTGCATACTTCCAGCGCTGATCCCAACACTTTTTCGAATTTCAAAGCATTTTCTTGCCGTTGTGCGAACTCTTGCCGAAGCCCCGCCCACTTTCCGGAACATTGAAAACTTGCTTTTGAAACCCTTGCATACTTCCAGCGCTGATCCCAACACTTTTTCGAATTTCAAAGCATTTTCTTGCCGTTGTGCGAACTCTTGCCGAAGCCCCGCCCACTTTCCGGAACATTGAAAACTTGCTTTTGAAACCCTTGCATACTTCCAGCGCTGATCCCAACACTTTTTCGAATTTCAAAGCATTTTCTTGCCGTTGTGCGAACTCTTGCCGAAGCCCCGCCCACTTTCCGGAACATTGAAAACTTGCTTTTGAAACCCTTGCATACTTCCAGCGCTGATCCCAACACTTTTTCGAATTTCAAAGCATTTTCTTGCCGTTGTGCGAACTCTTGCCGAAGCCCCGCCCACTTTCCGGAACATTGAAAACTTGCTTTTGAAACCCTTGCATACTTCCAGCGCTGATCCCAACACTTTTTCGAATTTCAAAGCATTTTCTTGCCGTTGTGCGAACTCTTGCCGAAGCCCCGCCCACTTTCCGGAACATTGAAAACTTGCTTTTGAAACCCTTGCATACTTCCAGCGCTGATCCCAACACTTTTTCGAATTTCAAAGCATTTTCTTGCCGTTGTGCGAACTCTTGCCGAAGCCCCGCCCACTTTCCGGAACATTGAAAACTTGCTTTTGAAACCCTTGCATACTTCCAGCGCTGATCCCAACACTTTTTCGAATTTCAAAGCATTTTCTTGCCGTTGTGCGAACTCTTGCCGAAGCCCCGCCCACTTTCCGGAACATTGAAAACTTGCTTTTGAAACCCTTGCATACTTCCAGCGCTGATCCCAACACTTTTTCGAATTTCAAAGCATTTTCTTGCCGTTGTGCGAACTCTTGCCGAAGCCCCGCCCACTTTCCGGAACATTGAAAACTTGCTTTTGAAACCCTTGCATACTTCCAGCGCTGATCCCAACACTTTTTCGAATTTCAAAGCATTTTCTTGCCGTTGTGCGAACTCTTGCCGAAGCCCCGCCCACTTTCCGGAACATTGAAAACTTGCTTTTGAAACCCTTGCATACTTCCAGCGCTGATCCCAACACTTTTTCGAATTTCAAAGCATTTTCTTGCCGTTGTGCGAACTCTTGCCGAAGCCCCGCCCACTTTCCGGAACATTGAAAACTTGCTTTTGAAACCCTTGCATACTTCCAGCGCTGATCCCAACACTTTTTCGAATTTCAAAGCATTTTCTTGCCGTTGTGCGAACTCTTGCCGAAGCCCCGCCCACTTTCCGGAACATTGAAAACTTGCTTTTGAAACCCTTGCATACTTCCAGCGCTGATCCCAACACTTTTTCGAATTTCAAAGCATTTTCTTGCCGTTGTGCGAACTCTTGCCGAAGCCCCGCCCACTTTCCGGAACATTGAAAACTTGCTTTTGAAACCCTTGCATACTTCCAGCGCTGATCCCAACACTTTTTCGAATTTCAAAGCATTTTCTTGCCGTTGTGCGAACTCTTGCCGAAGCCCCGCCCACTTTCCGGAACATTGAAAACTTGCTTTTGAAACCCTTGCATACTTCCAGCGCTGATCCCAACACTTTTTCGAATTTCAAAGCATTTTCTTGCCGTTGTGCGAACTCTTGCCGAAGCCCCGCCCACTTTCCGGAACATTGAAAACTTGCTTTTGAAACCCTTGCATACTTCCAGCGCTGATCCCAACACTTTTTCGAATTTCAAAGCATTTTCTTGCCGTTGTGCGAACTCTTGCCGAAGCCCCGCCCACTTTCCGGAACATTGAAAACTTGCTTTTGAAACCCTTGCATACTTCCAGCGCTGATCCCAACACTTTTTCGAATTTCAAAGCATTTTCTTGCCGTTGTGCGAACTCTTGCCGAAGCCCCGCCCACTTTCCGGAACATTGAAAACTTGCTTTTGAAACCCTTGCATACTTCCAGCGCTGATCCCAACACTTTTTCGAATTTCAAAGCATTTTCTTGCCGTTGTGCGAACTCTTGCCGAAGCCCCGCCCACTTTCCGGAACATTGAAAACTTGCTTTTGAAACCCTTGCATACTTCCAGCGCTGATCCCAACACTTTTTCGAATTTCAAAGCATTTTCTTGCCGTTGTGCGAACTCTTGCCGAAGCCCCGCCCACTTTCCGGAACATTGAAAACTTGCTTTTGAAACCCTTGCATACTTCCAGCGCTGATCCCAACACTTTTTCGAATTTCAAAGCATTTTCTTGCCGTTGTGCGAACTCTTGCCGAAGCCCCGCCCACTTTCCGGAACATTGAAAACTTGCTTTTGAAACCCTTGCATACTTCCAGCGCTGATCCCAACACTTTTTCGAATTTCAAAGCATTTTCTTGCCGTTGTGCGAACTCTTGCCGAAGCCCCGCCCACTTTCCGGAACATTGAAAACTTGCTTTTGAAACCCTTGCATACTTCCAGCGCTGATCCCAACACTTTTTCGAATTTCAAAGCATTTTCTTGCCGTTGTGCGAACTCTTGCCGAAGCCCCGCCCACTTTCCGGAACATTGAAAACTTGCTTTTGAAACCCTTGCATACTTCCAGCGCTGATCCCAACACTTTTTCGAATTTCAAAGCATTTTCTTGCCGTTGTGCGAACTCTTGCCGAAGCCCCGCCCACTTTCCGGAACATTGAAAACTTGCTTTTGAAACCCTTGCATACTTCCAGCGCTGATCCCAACACTTTTTCGAATTTCAAAGCATTTTCTTGCCGTTGTGCGAACTCTTGCCGAAGCCCCGCCCACTTTCCGGAACATTGAAAACTTGCTTTTGAAACCCTTGCATACTTCCAGCGCTGATCCCAACACTTTTTCGAATTTCAAAGCATTTTCTTGCCGTTGTGCGAACTCTTGCCGAAGCCCCGCCCACTTTCCGGAACATTGAAAACTTGCTTTTGAAACCCTTGCATACTTCCAGCGCTGATCCCAACACTTTTTCGAATTTCAAAGCATTTTCTTGCCGTTGTGCGAACTCTTGCCGAAGCCCCGCCCACTTTCCGGAACATTGAAAACTTGCTTTTGAAACCCTTGCATACTTCCAGCGCTGATCCCAACACTTTTTCGAATTTCAAAGCATTTTCTTGCCGTTGTGCGAACTCTTGCCGAAGCCCCGCCCACTTTCCGGAACATTGAAAACTTGCTTTTGAAACCCTTGCATACTTCCAGCGCTGATCCCAACACTTTTTCGAATTTCAAAGCATTTTCTTGCCGTTGTGCGAACTCTTGCCGAAGCCCCGCCCACTTTCCGGAACATTGAAAACTTGCTTTTGAAACCCTTGCATACTTCCAGCGCTGATCCCAACACTTTTTCGAATTTCAAAGCATTTTCTTGCCGTTGTGCGAACTCTTGCCGAAGCCCCGCCCACTTTCCGGAACATTGAAAACTTGCTTTTGAAACCCTTGCATACTTCCAGCGCTGATCCCAACACTTTTTCGAATTTCAAAGCATTTTCTTGCCGTTGTGCGAACTCTTGCCGAAGCCCCGCCCACTTTCCGGAACATTGAAAACTTGCTTTTGAAACCCTTGCATACTTCCAGCGCTGATCCCAACACTTTTTCGAATTTCAAAGCATTTTCTTGCCGTTGTGCGAACTCTTGCCGAAGCCCCGCCCACTTTCCGGAACATTGAAAACTTGCTTTTGAAACCCTTGCATACTTCCAGCGCTGATCCCAACACTTTTTCGAATTTCAAAGCATTTTCTTGCCGTTGTGCGAACTCTTGCCGAAGCCCCGCCCACTTTCCGGAACATTGAAAACTTGCTTTTGAAACCCTTGCATACTTCCAGCGCTGATCCCAACACTTTTTCGAATTTCAAAGCATTTTCTTGCCGTTGTGCGAACTCTTGCCGAAGCCCCGCCCACTTTCCGGAACATTGAAAACTTGCTTTTGAAACCCTTGCATACTTCCAGCGCTGATCCCAACACTTTTTCGAATTTCAAAGCATTTTCTTGCCGTTGTGCGAACTCTTGCCGAAGCCCCGCCCACTTTCCGGAACATTGAAAACTTGCTTTTGAAACCCTTGCATACTTCCAGCGCTGATCCCAACACTTTTTCGAATTTCAAAGCATTTTCTTGCCGTTGTGCGAACTCTTGCCGAAGCCCCGCCCACTTTCCGGAACATTGAAAACTTGCTTTTGAAACCCTTGCATACTTCCAGCGCTGATCCCAACACTTTTTCGAATTTCAAAGCATTTTCTTGCCGTTGTGCGAACTCTTGCCGAAGCCCCGCCCACTTTCCGGAACATTGAAAACTTGCTTTTGAAACCCTTGCATACTTCCAGCGCTGATCCCAACACTTTTTCGAATTTCAAAGCATTTTCTTGCCGTTGTGCGAACTCTTGCCGAAGCCCCGCCCACTTTCCGGAACATTGAAAACTTGCTTTTGAAACCCTTGCATACTTCCAGCGCTGATCCCAACACTTTTTCGAATTTCAAAGCATTTTCTTGCCGTTGTGCGAACTCTTGCCGAAGCCCCGCCCACTTTCCGGAACATTGAAAACTTGCTTTTGAAACCCTTGCATACTTCCAGCGCTGATCCCAACACTTTTTCGAATTTCAAAGCATTTTCTTGCCGTTGTGCGAACTCTTGCCGAAGCCCCGCCCACTTTCCGGAACATTGAAAACTTGCTTTTGAAACCCTTGCATACTTCCAGCGCTGATCCCAACACTTTTTCGAATTTCAAAGCATTTTCTTGCCGTTGTGCGAACTCTTGCCGAAGCCCCGCCCACTTTCCGGAACATTGAAAACTTGCTTTTGAAACCCTTGCATACTTCCAGCGCTGATCCCAACACTTTTTCGAATTTCAAAGCATTTTCTTGCCGTTGTGCGAACTCTTGCCGAAGCCCCGCCCACTTTCCGGAACATTGAAAACTTGCTTTTGAAACCCTTGCATACTTCCAGCGCTGATCCCAACACTTTTTCGAATTTCAAAGCATTTTCTTGCCGTTGTGCGAACTCTTGCCGAAGCCCCGCCCACTTTCCGGAACATTGAAAACTTGCTTTTGAAACCCTTGCATACTTCCAGCGCTGATCCCAACACTTTTTCGAATTTCAAAGCATTTTCTTGCCGTTGTGCGAACTCTTGCCGAAGCCCCGCCCACTTTCCGGAACATTGAAAACTTGCTTTTGAAACCCTTGCATACTTCCAGCGCTGATCCCAACACTTTTTCGAATTTCAAAGCATTTTCTTGCCGTTGTGCGAACTCTTGCCGAAGCCCCGCCCACTTTCCGGAACATTGAAAACTTGCTTTTGAAACCCTTGCATACTTCCAGCGCTGATCCCAACACTTTTTCGAATTTCAAAGCATTTTCTTGCCGTTGTGCGAACTCTTGCCGAAGCCCCGCCCACTTTCCGGAACATTGAAAACTTGCTTTTGAAACCCTTGCATACTTCCAGCGCTGATCCCAACACTTTTTCGAATTTCAAAGCATTTTCTTGCCGTTGTGCGAACTCTTGCCGAAGCCCCGCCCACTTTCCGGAACATTGAAAACTTGCTTTTGAAACCCTTGCATACTTCCAGCGCTGAACCCAACACTTTTTCGAAATTCAAAGCATTTTCTTGCCGTTGTGCGAACTCTTGCCGAAGCCCCGCCCACTTTCCGGAACATTGAAAACTTGCTTTTGAAACCCTTGCATACTTCCAGCGCTGATCCCAACACTTTTTCGAATTTCAAAGCATTTTCTTGCCGTTGTGCGAACTCTTGCCGAAGCCCCGCCCACTTTCCGGAACATTGAAAACTTGCTTTTGAAACCCTTGCATACTTCCAGCGCTGATCCCAACACTTTTTCGAATTTCAAAGCATTTTCTTGCCGTTGTGCGAACTCTTGCCGAAGCCCCGCCCACTTTCCGGAACATTGAAAACTTGCTTTTGAAACCCTTGCATACTTCCAGCGCTGATCCCAACACTTTTTCGAATTTCAAAGCATTTTCTTGCCGTTGTGCGAACTCTTGCCGAAGCCCCGCCCACTTTCCGGAACATTGAAAACTTGCTTTTGAAACCCTTGCATACTTCCAGCGCTGATCCCAACACTTTTTCGAATTTCAAAGCATTTTCTTGCCGTTGTGCGAACTCTTGCCGAAGCCCCGCCCACTTTCCGGAACATTGAAAACTTGCTTTTGGAACCCTTGCATACTTCCAGCGCTGATCCCAACACTTTTTCGAATTTCAAAGCATTTTCTTGCCGTTGTGCGAACTCTTGCCGAAGCCCCGCCCACTTTCCGGAACATTGAAAACTTGCTTTTGAAACCCTTGCATACTTCCAGCGCTGATCCCAACACTTTTTCGAATTTCAAAGCATTTTCTTGCCGTTGTGCGAACTCTTGCCGAAGCCCCGCCCACTTTCCGGAACATTGAAAACTTGCTTTTGAAACCCTTGCATACTTCCAGCGCTGATCCCAACACTTTTTCGAATTTCAAAGCATTTTCTTGCCGTTGTGCGAACTCTTGCCGAAGCCCCGCCCACTTTCCGGAACATTGAAAACTTGCTTTTGAAACCCTTGCATACTTCCAGCGCTGATCCCAACACTTTTTCGAATTTCAAAGCATTTTCTTGCCGTTGTGCGAACTCTTGCCGAAGCCCCGCCCACTTTCCGGAACATTGAAAACTTGCTTTTGAAACCCTTGCATACTTCCAGCGCTGATCCCAACACTTTTTCGAATTTCAAAGCATTTTCTTGCCGTTGTGCGAACTCTTGCCGAAGCCCCGCCCACTTTCCGGAACATTGAAAACTTGCTTTTGAAACCCTTGCATACTTCCAGCGCTGATCCCAACACTTTTTCGAATTTCAAAGCATTTTCTTGCCGTTGTGCGAACTCTTGCCGAAGCCCCGCCCACTTTCCGGAACATTGAAAACTTGCTTTTGAAACCCTTGCATACTTCCAGCGCTGATCCCAACACTTTTTCGAATTTCAAAGCATTTTCTTGCCGTTGTGCGAACTCTTGCCGAAGCCCCGCCCACTTTCCGGAACATTGAAAACTTGCTTTTGAAACCCTTGCATACTTCCAGCGCTGATCCCAACACTTTTTCGAATTTCAAAGCATTTTCTTGCCGTTGTGCGAACTCTTGCCGAAGCCCCGCCCACTTTCCGGAACATTGAAAACTTGCTTTTGAAACCCTTGCATACTTCCAGCGCTGATCCCAACACTTTTTCGAATTTCAAAGCATTTTCTTGCCGTTGTGCGAACTCTTGCCGAAGCCCCGCCCACTTTCCGGAACATTGAAAACTTGCTTTTGAAACCCTTGCATACTTCCAGCGCTGATCCCAACACTTTTTCGAATTTCAAAGCATTTTCTTGCCGTTGTGCGAACTCTTGCCGAAGCCCCGCCCACTTTCCGGAACATTGAAAACTTGCTTTTGAAACCCTTGCATACTTCCAGCGCTGATCCCAACACTTTTTCGAATTTCAAAGCATTTTCTTGCCGTTGTGCGAACTCTTGCCGAAGCCCCGCCCACTTTCCGGAACATTGAAAACTTGCTTTTGAAACCCTTGCATACTTCCAGCGCTGATCCCAACACTTTTTCGAATTTCAAAGCATTTTCTTGCCGTTGTGCGAACTCTTGCCGAAGCCCCGCCCACTTTCCGGAACATTGAAAACTTGCTTTTGAAACCCTTGCATACTTCCAGCGCTGATCCCAACACTTTTTCGAATTTCAAAGCATTTTCTTGCCGTTGTGCGAACTCTTGCCGAAGCCCCGCCCACTTTCCGGAACATTGAAAACTTGCTTTTGAAACCCTTGCATACTTCCAGCGCTGATCCCAACACTTTTTCGAATTTCAAAGCATTTTCTTGCCGTTGTGCGAACTCTTGCCGAAGCCCCGCCCACTTTCCGGAACATTGAAAACTTGCTTTTGAAACCCTTGCATACTTCCAGCGCTGATCCCAACACTTTTTCGAATTTCAAAGCATTTTCTTGCCGTTGTGCGAACTCTTGCCGAAGCCCCGCCCACTTTCCGGAACATTGAAAACTTGCTTTTGAAACCCTTGCATACTTCCAGCGCTGATCCCAACACTTTTTCGAATTTCAAAGCATTTTCTTGCCGTTGTGCGAACTCTTGCCGAAGCCCCGCCCACTTTCCGGAACATTGAAAACTTGCTTTTGAAACCCTTGCATACTTCCAGCGCTGATCCCAACACTTTTTCGAATTTCAAAGCATTTTCTTGCCGTTGTGCGAACTCTTGCCGAAGCCCCGCCCACTTTCCGGAACATTGAAAACTTGCTTTTGAAACCCTTGCATACTTCCAGCGCTGATCCCAACACTTTTTCGAATTTCAAAGCATTTTCTTGCCGTTGTGCGAACTCTTGCCGAAGCCCCGCCCACTTTCCGGAACATTGAAAACTTGCTTTTGAAACCCTTGCATACTTCCAGCGCTGATCCCAACACTTTTTCGAATTTCAAAGCATTTTCTTGCCGTTGTGCGAACTCTTGCCGAAGCCCCGCCCACTTTCCGGAACATTGAAAACTTGCTTTCGAAACCCTTGCATACTTCCAGCGCTGATCCCAACACTTTTTCGAATTTCAAAGCATTTTCTTGCCGTTGTGCGAACTCTTGCCGAAGCCCCGCCCACTTTCCGGAACATTGAAAACTTGCTTTTGAAACCCTTGCATACTTCCAGCGCTGATCCCAACACTTTTTCGAATTTCAAAGCATTTTCTTGCCGTTGTGCGAACTCTTGCCGAAGCCCCGCCCACTTTCCGGAACATTGAAAACTTGCTTTTGAAACCCTTGCATACTTCCAGCGCTGATCCCAACACTTTTTCGAATTTCAAAGCATTTTCTTGCCGTTGTGCGAACTCTTGCCGAAGCCCCGCCCACTTTCCGGAACATTGAAAACTTGCTTTTGAAACCCTTGCATACTTCCAGCGCTGATCCCAACACTTTTTCGAATTTCAAAGCATTTTCTTGCCGTTGTGCGAACTCTTGCCGAAGCCCCGCCCACTTTCCGGAACATTGAAAACTTGCTTTTGAAACCCTTGCATACTTCCAGCGCTGATCCCAACACTTTTTCGAATTTCAAAGCATTTTCTTGCCGTTGTGCGAACTCTTGCCGAAGCCCCGCCCACTTTCCGGAACATTGAAAACTTGCTTTTGAAACCCTTGCATACTTCCAGCGCTGATCCCAACACTTTTTCGAATTTCAAAGCATTTTCTTGCCGTTGTGCGAACTCTTGCCGAAGCCCCGCCCACTTTCCGGAACATTGAAAACTTGCTTTTGAAACCCTTGCATACTTCCAGCGCTGATCCCAACACTTTTTCGAATTTCAAAGCATTTTCTTGCCGTTGTGCGAACTCTTGCCGAAGCCCCGCCCACTTTCCGGAACATTGAAAACTTGCTTTTGAAACCCTTGCATACTTCCAGCGCTGATCCCAACACTTTTTCGAATTTCAAAGCATTTTCTTGCCGTTGTGCGAACTCTTGCCGAAG
The DNA here is from genome assembly GCA_029168955.1 of Aplectana chamaeleonis. NCBI lineage: Eukaryota > Metazoa > Nematoda > Chromadorea > Rhabditida > Cosmocercidae > Aplectana > Aplectana chamaeleonis. The sequence goes on from JAPDOI010000757.1 coordinate 279,426, forward strand.
CCCCGCCCACTTTCCGGAACATTGAAAACTTGCTTTTGAAACCCTTGCATACTTCCAGCGCTGATCCCAACACTTTTTCGAATTTCAAAGCATTTTCTTGCCGTTGTGCGAACTCTTGCCGAAGCCCCGCCCACTTTCCGGAACATTGAAAACTTGCTTTTGAAACCCTTGCATACTTCCAGCGCTGATCCCAACACTTTTTCGAATTTCAAAGCATTTTCTTGCCGTTGTGCGAACTCTTGCCGAAGCCCCGCCCACTTTCCGGAACATTGAAAACTTGCTTTTGAAACCCTTGCATACTTCCAGCGCTGATCCCAACACTTTTTCGAATTTCAAAGCATTTTCTTGCCGTTGTGCGAACTCTTGCCGAAGCCCCGCCCACTTTCCGGAACATTGAAAACTTGCTTTTGAAACCCTTGCATACTTCCAGCGCTGATCCCAACACTTTTTCGAATTTCAAAGCATTTTCTTGCCGTTGTGCGAACTCTTGCCGAAGCCCCGCCCACTTTCCGGAACATTGAAAACTTGCTTTTGAAACCCTTGCATACTTCCAGCGCTGATCCCAACACTTTTTCGAATTTCAAAGCATTTTCTTGCCGTTGTGCGAACTCTTGCCGAAGCCCCGCCCACTTTCCGGAACATTGAAAACTTGCTTTTGAAACCCTTGCATACTTCCAGCGCTGATCCCAACACTTTTTCGAATTTCAAAGCATTTTCTTGCCGTTGTGCGAACTCTTGCCGAAGCCCCGCCCACTTTCCGGAACATTGAAAACTTGCTTTTGAAACCCTTGCATACTTCCAGCGCTGATCCCAACACTTTTTCGAATTTCAAAGCATTTTCTTGCCGTTGTGCGAACTCTTGCCGAAGCCCCGCCCACTTTCCGGAACATTGAAAACTTGCTTTTGAAACCCTTGCATACTTCCAGCGCTGATCCCAACACTTTTTCGAATTTCAAAGCATTTTCTTGCCGTTGTGCGAACTCTTGCCGAAGCCCCGCCCACTTTCCGGAACATTGAAAACTTGCTTTTGAAACCCTTGCATACTTCCAGCGCTGATCCCAACACTTTTTCGAATTTCAAAGCATTTTCTTGCCGTTGTGCGAACTCTTGCCGAAGCCCCGCCCACTTTCCGGAACATTGAAAACTTGCTTTTGAAACCCTTGCATACTTCCAGCGCTGATCCCAACACTTTTTCGAATTTCAAAGCATTTTCTTGCCGTTGTGCGAACTCTTGCCGAAGCCCCGCCCACTTTCCGGAACATTGAAAACTTGCTTTTGAAACCCTTGCATACTTCCAGCGCTGATCCCAACACTTTTTCGAATTTCAAAGCATTTTCTTGCCGTTGTGCGAACTCTTGCCGAAGCCCCGCCCACTTTCCGGAACATTGAAAACTTGCTTTTGAAACCCTTGCATACTTCCAGCGCTGATCCCAACACTTTTTCGAATTTCAAAGCATTTTCTTGCCGTTGTGCGAACTCTTGCCGAAGCCCCGCCCACTTTCCGGAACATTGAAAACTTGCTTTTGAAACCCTTGCATACTTCCAGCGCTGATCCCAACACTTTTTCGAATTTCAAAGCATTTTCTTGCCGTTGTGCGAACTCTTGCCGAAGCCCCGCCCACTTTCCGGAACATTGAAAACTTGCTTTTGAAACCCTTGCATACTTCCAGCGCTGATCCCAACACTTTTTCGAATTTCAAAGCATTTTCTTGCCGTTGTGCGAACTCTTGCCGAAGCCCCGCCCACTTTCCGGAACATTGAAAACTTGCTTTTGAAACCCTTGCATACTTCCAGCGCTGATCCCAACACTTTTTCGAATTTCAAAGCATTTTCTTGCCGTTGTGCGAACTCTTGCCGAAGCCCCGCCCACTTTCCGGAACATTGAAAACTTGCTTTTGAAACCCTTGCATACTTCCAGCGCTGATCCCAACACTTTTTCGAATTTCAAAGCATTTTCTTGCCGTTGTGCGAACTCTTGCCGAAGCCCCGCCCACTTTCCGGAACATTGAAAACTTGCTTTTGAAACCCTTGCATACTTCCAGCGCTGATCCCAACACTTTTTCGAATTTCAAAGCATTTTCTTGCCGTTGTGCGAACTCTTGCCGAAGCCCCGCCCACTTTCCGGAACATTGAAAACTTGCTTTTGAAACCCTTGCATACTTCCAGCGCTGATCCCAACACTTTTTCGAATTTCAAAGCATTTTCTTGCCGTTGTGCGAACTCTTGCCGAAGCCCCGCCCACTTTCCGGAACATTGAAAACTTGCTTTTGAAACCCTTGCATACTTCCAGCGCTGATCCCAACACTTTTTCGAATTTCAAAGCATTTTCTTGCCGTTGTGCGAACTCTTGCCGAAGCCCCGCCCACTTTCCGGAACATTGAAAACTTGCTTTTGAAACCCTTGCATACTTCCAGCGCTGATCCCAACACTTTTTCGAATTTCAAAGCATTTTCTTGCCGTTGTGCGAACTCTTGCCGAAGCCCCGCCCACTTTCCGGAACATTGAAAACTTGCTTTTGAAACCCTTGCATACTTCCAGCGCTGATCCCAACACTTTTTCGAATTTCAAAGCATTTTCTTGCCGTTGTGCGAACTCTTGCCGAAGCCCCGCCCACTTTCCGGAACATTGAAAACTTGCTTTTGAAACCCTTGCATACTTCCAGCGCTGATCCCAACACTTTTTCGAATTTCAAAGCATTTTCTTGCCGTTGTGCGAACTCTTGCCGAAGCCCCGCTCACTTTCCGGAACATTGAAAACTTGCTTTTGAAACCCTTGCATACTTCCAGCGCTGATCCCAACACTTTTTCGAATTTCAAAGCATTTTCTTGCCGTTGTGCGAACTCTTGCCGAAGCCCCGCCCACTTTCCGGAACATTGAAAACTTGCTTTTGAAACCCTTGCATACTTCCAGCGCTGATCCCAACACTTTTTCGAATTTCAAAGCATTTTCTTGCCGTTGTGCGAACTCTTGCCGAAGCCCCGCCCACTTTCCGGAACATTGAAAACTTGCTTTTGAAACCCTTGCATACTTCCAGCGCTGATCCCAACACTTTTTCGAATTTCAAAGCATTTTCTTGCCGTTGTGCGAACTCTTGCCGAAGCCCCGCCCACTTTCCGGAACATTGAAAACTTGCTTTTGAAACCCTTGCATACTTCCAGCGCTGATCCCAACACTTTTTCGAATTTCAAAGCATTTTCTTGCCGTTGTGCGAACTCTTGCCGAAGCCCCGCCCACTTTCCGGAACATTGAAAACTTGCTTTTGAAACCCTTGCATACTTCCAGCGCTGATCCCAACACTTTTTCGAATTTCAAAGCATTTTCTTGCCGTTGTGCGAACTCTTGCCGAAGCCCCGCCCACTTTCCGGAACATTGAAAACTTGCTTTTGAAACCCTTGCATACTTCCAGCGCTGATCCCAACACTTTTTCGAATTTCAAAGCATTTTCTTGCCGTTGTGCGAACTCTTGCCGAAGCCCCGCCCACTTTCCGGAACATTGAAAACTTGCTTTTGAAACCCTTGCATACTTCCAGCGCTGAACCCAACACTTTTTCGAATTTCAAAGCATTTTCTTGCCGTTGTGCGAACTCTTGCCGAAGCCCCGCCCACTTTCCGGAACATTGAAAACTTGCTTTTGAAACCATTGCATACTTCCAGCGCTGAACCCAACACTTTTTCGAATTTCAAAGCATTTTCTTGCCGTTGTGCGAACTCTTGCCGAAGCCCCGCCCACTTTCCGGAACATTGAAAACTTGCTTTTGAAACCATTGCATACTTCCAGCGCTGATCCCAACACTTTTTCGAATTTCAAAGCATTTTCTTGCCGTTGTGCGAACTCTTGCCGAAGCCCCGCCCACTTTCCGGAACATTGAAAACTTGCTTTTGAAACCCTTGCATACTTCCAGCGCTGATCCCAACACTTTTTCGAATTTCAAAGCATTTTCTTGCCGTTGTGCGAACTCTTGCCGAAGCCCCGCCCACTTTCCGGAACATTGAAAACTTGCTTTTGAAACCCTTGCATACTTCCAGCGCTGATCCCAACACTTTTTCGAATTTCAAAGCATTTTCTTGCCGTTGTGCGAACTCTTGCCGAAGCCCCGCCCACTTTCCGGAACATTGAAAACTTGCTTTTGAAACCCTTGCATACTTCCAGCGCTGATCCCAACACTTTTTCGAATTTCAAAGCATTTTCTTGCCGTTGTGCGAACTCTTGCCGAAGCCCCGCCCACTTTCCGGAACATTGAAAACTTGCTTTTGAAACCATTGCATACTTCCAGCGCTGATCCCAACACTTTTTCGAATTTCAAAGCATTTTCTTGCCGTTGTGCGAACTCTTGCCGAAGCCCCGCCCACTTTCCGGAACATTGAAAACTTGCTTTTGAAACCATTGCATACTTCCAGCGCTGAACCCAACACTTTTTCGAATTTCAAAGCATTTTCTTGCCGTTGTGCGAACTCTTGCCGAAGCCCCGCCCACTTTCCGGAACATTGAAAACTTGCTTTTGAAACCATTGCATACTTCCAGCGCTGATCCCAACACTTTTTCGAATTTCAAAGCATTTTCTTGCCGTTGTGCGAACTCTTGCCGAAGCCCCGCCCACTTTCCGGAACATTGAAAACTTGCTTTTGAAACCCTTGCATACTTCCAGCGCTGATCCCAACACTTTTTCGAATTTCAAAGCATTTTCTTGCCGTTGTGCGAACTCTTGCCGAAGCCCCGCCCACTTTCCGGAACATTGAAAACTTGCTTTTGAAACCCTTGCATACTTCCAGCGCTGATCCCAACACTTTTTCGAATTTCAAAGCATTTTCTTGCCGTTGTGCGAACTCTTGCCGAAGCCCCGCCCACTTTCCGGAACATTGAAAACTTGCTTTTGAAACCCTTGCATACTTCCAGCGCTGATCCCAACACTTTTTCGAATTTCAAAGCATTTTCTTGCCGTTGTGCGAACTCTTGCCGAAGCCCCGCCCACTTTCCGGAACATTGAAAACTTGCTTTTGAAACCCTTGCATACTTCCAGCGCTGATCCCAACACTTTTTCGAATTTCAAAGCATTTTCTTGCCGTTGTGCGAACTCTTGCCGAAGCCCCGCCCACTTTCCGGAACATTGAAAACTTGCTTTTGAAACCCTTGCATACTTCCAGCGCTGATCCCAACACTTTTTCGAATTTCAAAGCATTTTCTTGCCGTTGTGCGAACTCTTGCCGAAGCCCCGCCCACTTTCCGGAACATTGAAAACTTGCTTTTGAAACCCTTGCATACTTCCAGCGCTGATCCCAACACTTTTTCGAATTTCAAAGCATTTTCTTGCCGTTGTGCGAACTCTTGCCGAAGCCCCGCCCACTTTCCGGAACATTGAAAACTTGCTTTTGAAACCCTTGCATACTTCCAGCGCTGATCCCAACACTTTTTCGAATTTCAAAGCATTTTCTTGCCGTTGTGCGAACTCTTGCCGAAGCCCCGCCCACTTTCCGGAACATTGAAAACTTGCTTTTGAAACCCTTGCATACTTCCAGCGCTGATCCCAACACTTTTTCGAATTTCAAAGCATTTTCTTGCCGTTGTGCGAACTCTTGCCGAAGCCCCGCCCACTTTCCGGAACATTGAAAACTTGCTTTTGAAACCCTTGCATACTTCCAGCGCTGATCCCAACACTTTTTCGAATTTCAAAGCATTTTCTTGCCGTTGTGCGAACTCTTGCCGAAGCCCCGCCCACTTTCCGGAACATTGAAAACTTGCTTTTGAAACCCTTGCATACTTCCAGCGCTGATCCCAACACTTTTTCGAATTTCAAAGCATTTTCTTGCCGTTGTGCGAACTCTTGCCGAAGCCCCGCCCACTTTCCGGAACATTGAAAACTTGCTTTTGAAACCCTTGCATACTTCCAGCGCTGATCCCAACACTTTTTCGAATTTCAAAGCATTTTCTTGCCGTTGTGCGAACTCTTGCCGAAGCCCCGCCCACTTTCCGGAACATTGAAAACTTGCTTTTGAAACCCTTGCATACTTCCAGCGCTGATCCCAACACTTTTTCGAATTTCAAAGCATTTTCTTGCCGTTGTGCGAACTCTTGCCGAAGCCCCGCCCACTTTCCGGAACATTGAAAACTTGCTTTTGAAACCCTTGCATACTTCCAGCGCTGATCCCAACACTTTTTCGAATTTCAAAGCATTTTCTTGCCGTTGTGCGAACTCTTGCCGAAGCCCCGCCCACTTTCCGGAACATTGAAAACTTGCTTTTGAAACCCTTGCATACTTCCAGCGCTGAACCCAACACTTTTTCGAAATTCAAAGCATTTTCTTGCCGTTGTGCGCACTCTTGCCGAAGCCCCGCCCACTTTCCGGAACATTGAAAACTTGCTTTTGAAACCCTTGCATACTTCCAGCGCTGATCCCAACACTTTTTCGAATTTCAAAGCATTTTCTTGCCGTTGTGCGAACTCTTGCCGAAGCCCCGCCCACTTTCCGGAACATTGAAAACTTGCTTTTGAAACCCTTGCATACTTCCAGCGCTGATCCCAACACTTTTTCGAATTTCAAAGCATTTTCTTGCCGTTGTGCGAACTCTTGCCGAAGCCCCGCCCACTTTCCGGAACATTGAAAACTTGCTTTTGAAACCCTTGCATACTTCCAGCGCTGATCCCAACACTTTTTCGAATTTCAAAGCATTTTCTTGCCGTTGTGCGAACTCTTGCCGAAGCCCCGCCCACTTTCCGGAACATTGAAAACTTGCTTTTGAAACCCTTGCATACTTCCAGCGCTGATCCCAACACTTTTTCGAATTTCAAAGCATTTTCTTGCCGTTGTGCGAACTCTTGCCGAAGCCCTACCCACTTTCCGGAACATTGAAAACTTGCTTTTGAAACCCTTGCATACTTCCAGCGCTGATCCCAACACTTT